>CAUYRH010137577.1:0-10207 GCA_963574655.1 Perodicticus potto | reverse complement strand
TCATGCTTATTCTTTCAATATGAAGATTGGAGTGGAAATTTAATGTTGACCAAAAATGGCTGCTTTTATAAATTTACCTTGCATTACCTCTCAGGATCGATGGGTGGAGGGAGGATGATTGGTGGGATCACACTTATGGTGACTCTTACAAGGGTAAAAGTGAAAATTACTAAATGTAGAATATTTATTTATTTTTAATGAAGAAGAAGAAGGAGGCTGGAGAAGGGCCAGAAGAGTGGGGGAGTTAAGCTTGGCCACGCGGAACAGAGGGAGGATGGAAGATCTAAAGAGGCAATCGTAATGTGTAGGATCCAAGTGTCTCCTCGTCTCCTTTAAGAAGTAAAACTAAAACCAAAAGTCAGGAAATGGTCAGTGTGAAAGTATTTAAAAATAAAACAGTGATGGGGTTGATGTTCACATAGTAATTTCAATGAGCTAGACAGAGACAGGCTGTGAGGACGGGGCACACCTGACATCTGGGTGACAAACAGATTATTAAGGTAGCTAACATTCAAGTGTGCCAAGATCTCAGTATTAAATACACAATTAGAAGCCAGAGTTTGTAATTATCTGGGCAAAAAAAGAAAAAGATGAACACACACATTAACCTTTTTCTCTTTAAAATCAAAATAAAGTCAAAAATAAGAATGTATATTTAGAACTTGTACATACACACATATATACACACACTATATCTGTGTATATATACATGTACATGTAAACACAAATTATATGTTTTGAAGTAAATTCCTGTTCCGTTTGTTACTGATTTTATTTTCTCCAGCATCGAATACATCAAAAAGGCTGCATGCTAGAGATTTATAAGATGGAACTGAAGTGATGAAAGTAACTATATATTTTGGTAATCACTGAAAGAATGATCTATGGAATCTTGCATCATTGAGCACCTGCTGGGCCCTTTGATTGTGTGCAATGATATAAAAAAACTGCATTTTGTTAATTGGAAACCAAGCCTTACTATAACTTTGGTGACATTGTCATTTGCGTTATAAACAGGAGATTTATTTTTTATAAAACACTGTTTTAGTGAAGTTTCTCTCTGAACCTAGAAATGAAAGGACAAGAACACCTATACTTTCTATGCTGCACAATCTAGGTACAGTTGGTTTTATAGTTTTTCTCTCCATTCATCACTTGGAGAGTTTGACATTTTCAGTTTTCTAGAACATGAGTCTTAGAGGAAAGAGATGAGTCACTTTAATGCTTAAGTCTGCAGAGACTATAATATTAACAGTGGTAGAGCTATCGGGTGACTTTGACAAACTTCTTCATAGTCCCCTGATTTTACTTTTCCTGGCAGAGCTGCATGCTGAGAGACTTGTGCACAAAAGCCTGGGAGTCATTTAATGAAGCCTGACTTTATGTTGGGCATCTTGTTTCAGTCGCAAATTTCACATTATAGTTTTGTGCTGGCAACATGTCAAAGAGACTTCTGGGTTTGACTTAGGACAAATGTTCACCCAATGATAGTTCTACTGTCTCCTTTAAAATTTTGGAATGTTTAGATCTTACTTCAGAGAAAAGCCTTGCTCAATCCCTAAATCACAACGTGGCATAAATGTTTTCATCTGACTAGATTTTGAAGGTGTGGCAAGAAACTAAATTGATAAAAAAAAAGCAATAGAAGAAAGATTTTAAAGAAATTACTAGGATAAAAGGTCAATAATTGCATTTTCCATAAAGAGAAATAATATGAAAAACAGAGTACAAAATAGACATATGCTAACTAATAAACCCTCTACTCAACTGACAGTCCAGGTTTCTTGGTATTTATTGAGCTACTACTGAGTGTGCACTCCACTGAGAACTCAACCTTAGAGTTAAAATCTTGTCAGGAAAACAAACATTCCCTGGACAAAAGAAGTGAGATAATGATTAAATTCACATAATTACATACTAAACATAGTAACAGAAAAATAAATTTATAGGACTTTGGGGGGGGGCATTTGGAAGGGTAAGTGTAAGTCTGTCTCTAGCAGGAGTAAAATACATGTGGTCCAGCCCTCTGTGTAGCTCAATTAGGTAGTCTACCAGTGAAGGCAAAAACTTTCAAGGACTATTTGTTCCTGTAGATACTAGAATATCACTATATGTTTTTGAAAACGAAAAAAAAATGTCACCTTGGAAAGATTACTCTTAAGAGGCTATAGGCATCATACAGGGTAATAGAGCCAATTATCGCAGACCTTGCCAAATAAGTGAAAAAAATATTGTTTTAATTATCTTTGCTTGCTAGTAAAAAAGAAAGTTATTCCTGTGTTGTGGCCTCATAGCTGAATGCCCTGAATGTTCTCTTTTCCCTAATTTGAAAACCACCTTCAGATTTCCATGGCCTCTGCTTACTAGAGCTCTCAGGGGACAGAGGTTTCTGACTAAGTGAACTCTTGGACTTTACTTAAGAGCTTATGACACCTGGAATAATCTTCCCAGAGCCACAGCAGACAGTGTAATGTTTGTGTCAAGTTCATGGGCCAGAGGACCATCTCATATATGCTGTCTTGATTATATCAGATGTTGAGATTTTATTTATTTTTATTGTTGTTTTTTCCTAAACCACATTCATTATTTGAGTTTTAATGTTCATTTTGAATTTCTAGATGTTTACCCTGACATGCTTCTGCCTCTATAGGCATGTCTTGTCTCTTTTCTGGATACCAACTCTGACCTTTGGGCTTGCAATATTCTGACTGCTCTAACTCCTCAAAGACTTACAGAAGCTCTAATTAAGACAGAGCCCTGCCTCCTTATTTGAGTTTTTCCTGATATCATTAGCTTTGAGCTTGCCTTTGCCCTTAGAATACATGCTATTTTCATATTCCTCTTTCCAAACATAACTCATTCCAGTTGCAGCTCTTGGCTTGTGTGCCATGGTGTCCACCTGCTCTGAATGTTCTCTGCTGATTTTGAACCCAAAGCTTTGAACCCCCATCAAACTGCTTACTCTTTCATGACCACAACTTGCTAACTGCTCATTTTTAGTTCTTCTCAAATGCTTTATTTTACCCTTTTTTTTTTTTTTGGTTTTTGTTTGTTTTTATGAAGGTCCTTCTTATCCTTATTATTGTGCCTCCTAAAAAACATTAAAACCATTTCAAAATCCACTGATTACAGAAAATGTTTTTGTCTGTTTACATTGCACTATTAGTACACATTACATTTAATTTCATCGTTAACACTGCCTACAGAGATTTAAAGTACACATTTACATTCATTTCAAACCCAATCTATCCCCAAATTAGCTTAATGATTTATATATACAGTAAGGTAAAATTAAAAAACAATAAAATTAAGAAAATGAAAAATAGGAGCACAAAATAAGACGAATATGTGTATCATTATGTTCTAAACTCTCGGCTAGAGATTGGATACAGAAACGATGAGCAAGAAAAAACATATCAGTTACCAGAATGGATTTCTGAAAACTATGGTTTAGGAAAAGCACTACTGAGACCATCCAGACACTCACATATAAATCTCCCATAGAGAAAACAGTATGCCATATAAGGTAAATATCTTCCTAAATGAAGTATCACAAGAATGGAAAAATAAACACTGCATGTACTTGCTATTAAATTAGAACTAACCAACAAGCACACAAGTGAACAGAGGGAAGTAAAATTCAGAGGAAAGAGGCCAAGGCTGGGGGAGGCAGGGTGGAGAATAAATTGACCTAATGGCTACTATGCATACCACTGTTTAGGTGAAAGGAAGTCCTAAAGCTAGGACTCTGCTTATGAAATGATCCATGTAACCTAAGAAATTTGTAACTCCTGATATTTTGAAATAAAAAAGAGAATATTTTTATAGTAGTCATCTATCAATTTTTAATAAATATTATAATTACCTTATGCTGGTCATCTATTTAATTGTGTAGGTATATCAACTGGTTATTTTTATTTTGAAAAATATATTTAATAATATGATAAATTATAGAGTATTTTAATTTAAGGAATTAATACTAAAAATATTTTAAATATTATTTATTATAAGAATTTAATACTAAAATTTCAAGCTTATATTGCCAAAGTCAGAGTCCAACACAACTCAGAACTGAAGAAAACAAAATAAAAATGATAAGTAAGAAGTCTAATTCTTAAAAAATGTTTTCCAAGATCAATACTAATGGTTTCCCCTCTGTACAAACTATTCTTTCTCCTCTGGCTGATTCCTCAAGTCTAAGTTAGGAGAATTAATGATTTGCTAGATTGGCACCAGTGAAAGAGACAGCTCTAAAATGAAGAGTGCTAACATAACAGTCTGGTGAAAAACAGTGAATTTACTGGTCAGCTTCTTGGCAGCTTTCTTAGTTGGTGTAGGCTTCTAGACTTCTGACTGGCTGTGATGGTGAAAGTGAACAACTGCTGCTTTATAGGAAGCCAAATCATATATATGTGTGTGTATGTGTATACACCCACAGAGGGTGCCAAAAAAGTCTGCACATTTTAAGAAAGGAAAAATGTTGTTAAAATTGTAATACTTAATATATACTGATAACAAAAGAGGAAGGCAAGTCATATTGAGTACCCTTGTAATTGCAGAAATCAAATCAAACATGACTTGAGTATTATACATTTAACACAGTTATTTTCTCCTTCTTAAAATGTATATATTTTATTGTCTCTCTCTCTCTATATATATATATGTATGTGTATATATGTATGCATATATATGTCTATCAGATACACATATTTCATTTATTTCTTATAAAGTATATTAGAAAATTCTCCACTTCCACCCTCCACCCACAGGACTTGTGTAACGAACCACTATGCTTGAATCTAGAAACAGTTGAGTATCTGTATAAAAACTATTCTAGATGCTCTTGAACTCTCTAGATTTGAATTCTCATTTCTGTCAGATCAAGTATTTGAGTCTCAAAATCTACAAATTTTTTCAATGGTTTAGGTCTTATTTCTGACATCATTTCCTTTTATCAGAAATGTAAAATTCTTAAGAGGTAGAATGGTCCCTAACTGGGCACATTACATTATAACTTTCAGGATAGAGAGCATCAAGTCTGAGTTAGAAGAACTAATGATCTGATTCACTGACTCAGCGAAAGAGCTAATATTCCAAAAGTTATAGTAATGTAATGGAATGCCAAGTTTGAAATTCGTGGTAAATAAAATAATCAACAGACAGAAATGAGATTTGATGTCCTTTCTGTCTTCTCCAAGACTGTTAACCAAAATTTTAGTTTTAAATCAATATTTGTAGAAAATTTCTATTTGTATTCATTTATTCATTAACTTATTCATCAATTTCAAAGGCGTTCAATCCAGCCATGAGTAAAATTCAAAGCCTGTCCTGACCTCTGCTCTATGATGAGAGCCCTTGAGTTGCTCTCACTCGCCCTCCTCCAGCCCTACTGGCCTCCTTTCAGTTTTCTGAACACACTAAGCACAACATGATTTCTCAATGTCCTGAGATTCCTTGTCATTTCTGTCTAAAATGTCCATCTCATTTATGACTAAGACCCCAAATATGAATATAGCAATAACAAGAATAAATAAATGGGACTTAGTTAAATTAAATTAAAACATTTCTACACATCAAAGAAAATAATCAACAGAGGAGACAACCTATAGGAGGGGAGAAAATATTCACAAATGATTCATCTGACAAAGGGCTATTATTCAGAATCCTAAAGACCTCAAACATATCAGTGAGAAATAACCCATTAAAGTGTAGGCAAAACACATGCAACAGATTTTTTTGAAGATAGACAAATGGCCAAACAAATGTATTGAAAATGCTTCACATCATTAATCATCAGGGAAATGCAAATTAAAACCACAATGAGATTCCAACTTATACCTACGAGAATAGTCATTATTAAAAAGTCAAAAAACAACATATGTTGGAACAGATGAGGTGAAAAGGGAATGCTTATACACTGGGAATGTAAACTAACGTACAAACTAGGTCTGTAATTTGATCTAGCAATTCTACTACTGGATATCTACTCAAAGGAAAAGAAATAATTTTGTTAAAAAGATACTTGAATGTTTTTCAAAGTACAAATTCACAATTGCAAAGATATGGAATCAATCTAAGTGCCCATTAACTGGTAAAGTGGATAAAGAAAATGTGGTAAATATAATATACACCATGGAGTACGACTCAGCCATAAAAAAGAATGAAATGTCTTTTTCAGCAAGTTGGATAAAACAGGATCTTAAGCAAAATATCTCAGGAATGGAAAAAACAAATACTACGTGTTCTGACTTACAAGTGAGTGGTAAACAACAGATATAGGTATATACACAGTTATAAAGTGGTATAATAAACACTGAAAAAAGGGGGAGGGTGGGCAGTGCCTGTGGCTCAGTGAGTAGGGTGCTGGCCCCATATACCGAAGGTGGCTGTTTCAAACCCGGTCCTGGCCAAACCGCAACAAAAAAATAGCCAGGTGTTGTGGCAGGCGCCTGTAGTCCCAGCTACTCGGGAGGCTGAGGCAAGGAAATTGCCTAAGCCTAGGAGTTGGAGATTGCTGTGAGCTGTGTGATGCCATGGCACTCTACCGAGGGCCATAAAGTGAGACTCTGTCTCTAAAAAAAAAAAAAAAAAGAAAGAAAGAAAGAAAAAAGGGGGAAGGTGCAAGGGCGTGAGGGATGAAAACCTACCTACCAGATACAATGCACACTATTCTGATGACAGACCTACTGAAAGCCCTGATTCCAGCATCACACACTTCATCTGTGCGAACACGCCCATGCCTTGTTTCCCTACTTCTGTTAGCCCATAAACCCCTCTAATCTGGTGCTAGTTTTAATTCCTCTCACTATGCTTTTTTTTTCCCCTCATAATTCTTGTCTCTAGTTAAAGTATTATATGTTTATTTGTTTATTTTCATTATTCCTGATGGAACATGAGTTCTTTAAGAGCAAAAACTTTATCTTTTTGTTTCTTTACTACAGGTTCTCAGTGCCTACAGAGCTGTTTGCACCAAAGATTTCTTAAACGAATAAACGCGTGTATTTATTTACACATATAATTAATCCATATTGAATATTTACTATGTGTCAACTCCTGTGTTATGCAGGAACAGGAAATAAAGCACATATGAACCCCACTTTCAAGTAAAGTTGAAAGGTGAGGGGGACAGATACTGGACTATTAAAACATATATGAAAATGAAGAATGAAACAAAAGAACTGGTTGTTATGTGCAGTCATAGTAGGGTGTGGTTTTATTTACACTGAAATCAAAGAAAAGATGTCTATGGACATGACATTAAGTTCATATGTGGATAAAGTGGAGAAGAAAATCATGCAAAGAGTGAGAGTGAGAATGCTCTGTGCAGAAGGAAATAGAACCTACACTGTTTGGGGCCAAAAGAAGGCTGGTTTCACTCTACCACATGGTATAGTTGACCAAGTTGACAGAGAGAAAGTCTGGAACACTGGACGGTGCCTATGGCTCGGTGGGTAGGGCACTGGCCCCATACAATGAGGGTGGTGGGTTTGAACCCGGACTTGGCCAAACTGCAACAAAAAAATAGCCAGGTATTGTGGCAGTTGCCTGTAGTTCTAGCTATTTGGGAGGCTGAGGAAAGAGAATTACCTAAGCCTAAGAGCTGGAGGTTACTGAGAGCTGTGACACCACAGCACTACCGAGGGCAACAAAGTGAGACTCTGTCTCTAAAAAAAAGAAAGTAAGTCTGGAACACAAAAGGAGTATCTGAGCTACATAAAGATTTGGGAATAATTAACATAAAGCTAGACTGTAAAACCCTAGAAATGAAAGAGATGGAGAAATTATATACAGAAAGCGTCCAGACCAAAGATGAGGAAGTCTAACATTTAGTAATTAGGAGGTCAAGTGTGAGACAAAGAGACTATAACGAAAGAGCTGGGGAAGGGGAAAGACACAGTAACTATCTGGTATTATGGATGGTAAGGAGAAAAAACATCTTAGAATACGCTACACATATCTGTCTGCTTTGAATGACTAGGAGGTCCCCCCCAAAGACTCAAAACTGGCGATGCCTGCAACAGCACAGAGGCTATTGTTGCTTTTCCCCAGGGGACATTTTTGCAGTGTCGTGGAGAAGGAAGACAAATGTCTGTGAGAGAATGAGAAAATGCAAGGTGAAAAAGCAGAGGCAGAGCATGTGTGTGTGTGTGTGTGTGTGTGTGTGTGTGTAAAATGTGTTCCAAGTATTGGGCCATAAAGAAAAGCTAGAAAATTAGGGGAAGAAGTGAAATAGGACATAGGATATGGGCAGCTTTTGTGTTAAGAGGTAGCAATTAGAGTATGTTTGTCAAATAGAAAAAGCCTATAAAGAAGGAAAGGTTTCTTTACTCACCACCCCCCCCAAAATGTACATGCACACTAAATCCTGCCTTGAATTTCAAGAAATTCATGAATTCTTTTAAACCCTTTCATAATTCACATATCCAAGCTTAGCAGTGGCTGCCCTGAGATGTACTTATTCAATTAAAAAAAGATGAACATTCGCATATAATTTTGAAATATGAAGTTGGTGCCTCAATTTAGTTACCTTACTAGATATTTACCAGAAATCTACCTTCTCTACTACCTCTTAGATTTCCTTTCTTAATGTTACTTAGTTACTGTGTTGGGTATCTGCATGATAAGAATAGAAAGCTCATTTTTTTCAAATGGGAATAAAATATATAACACATAGGATTCGTTGAACTAATAATTCTCTTAACAACTTTGAACTCTGAAGAAAAAGAAATGCTGACCCCATGTAAGTGGTCGAGTAATTACTAGTATTTTTGCTGATTTCTGTAGCTCTGAGAAATCTACAGAGATTTCGATAATGTTTAAAGATGTTCTTTCCAGTTTTAGGAGAGTTACTTAGAGTGCACACTTTAGGGTCCTGATCCTTTTAAAATGACTTCCACCGGTCCTAATAACTGAACTGATTATAAACTGAGAAAGCATATGACCCATTGGTCACCTCTGTGCTAAGCAGTTCTGCTTTTAAGCTCTGAGAGTGTGATAGGGAAAGCTGGGTACATCGACATACTTGTAGTTTTCTCTTTAGACACAGGTTCACCTCCACTCCCAGAATTCAAAACTGATAGAAAGGAGTACAAACAGAAGAGAATAGGTTGGCTTTTCTATAGTTAAAGCAACACGGTTAATTATAATACTTATTTTACAAACGAAGATTGAGAAAACTTTCATGTCTCAACGATGATAGAACTTTTCGTTTTAAAATCAAAAGCAAAATTTATGTATAATCGGGTCAAGCAATTGGGGAGAAAGTCAGAGTGAAGGTTTTAGTTTGCTTTTTCAGTCTAAGTGTTTTCCAATATTTGTATGCTAAAAACATGCTCTCGTGAATGTCACCATGAATTCTTCTTTCCAGAAAAGAGGACACAACGTTATTTTAATGGAACTGAAAATCAAAGTAATGCACATATCTGCCAGTGCTGTGAAGGTGGTGATGACAGAGAATGCAAGGTGGCAGGAGGCAAGATTGAAGCCTGGGAGAGACCCTCCAAAGAAGTTGAACGGCCTCAGTTTTAATTCCCTATTTCTCACACGGAAGAAAGACGTTAGTAGGAACCAAGGCTTGGCCAGGGTATTAAGTCTTTCATCCATCAGACATATTTTTCTTCTGTCAGTGACTGATACCTGATAAAAATTCTTATCACTTATCCAGCACTGTATTTTCAATATACTTGACAGTCATTAGTGAAACATGAGTATCCGTATGAAGCTCAATATGTACTAAATCCCTTATATGCTATATTCCTATCTTTTGCCCTTTTCCTGATAAACAAGTTAACCTCAGTAAAGTTTGCTAATGATCAGTGTTCATGTGAAAAGTATATATGAGTTTTACAGTCTCTGTCAATTTAAAGAGAACTCTTCAGAGATAAATATTTCAATGTTTATAAATTTTGACATATATGGAATTATATGGCACAAAAACTTCCTAAACCTATTTTTCACATGACTAATTATGCACACCTTTTAAAATCTCATTTGGATAGCACAATTCACCTACAATGTTTGATGTGAAAGATGGAAGATTTTTAGCTTCTGAGATTGTCAATAATGCCACTACTTCTTTGAAGTATCTTTGTCCTCAGTTAGTCACAAAAATGAACTCAAGATCCGCACAACGGCCCAGACAGCCCGTTTTTGTAAACGTAAGAACTTGAGGTGATGAGTTTGGTGAGCTGTATCAGTGAGGCAGATA
>CAUYRH010137575.1:0-36138 GCA_963574655.1 Perodicticus potto | reverse complement strand
TTTTGGAGGATCTATCCAACACTGCTAAAGGAGTATTAAAATCTCCAACTACTATGGAGTTGGAGGAAATCACATTACTCATGTCTATTAGAGTTTTTCCTATAAATTGAGGCGCATTCTTGTTGGGTACCTAAATAGTAATAATTGAAATCTCATCATATTGAGTGGTACCTTTAACAAATATGAAATGTCCGTCTTTATCCTTCTTTACTTTGGTTGGTTTAAAGCCTATTGTATCTGCATATAAGATTGCGACGCCTGCTTTTTTCTGTTTTCCATTTGCCTGGAATATAGATGACCATCCCTTCACCTTGAGTCTAAATTTATCTTTTAAGCTAAGGTGGGATTCTTGTATGCAGCAGATATCTGGCCTGAGTTTTCGTATGCAGTCAGCCAACCTATTCCTCTTTAGAGGACAATTTAAACCATTCACATGAATTGAAAGTAATGATAAATCTTTAGAAAGTCCAGTGGACATTTTTAGTCCTTTCATCACGGTGGAAGATGAAATTTGATAAATAGTTTCTGGGTGAGTTTACTTTTGTAGTGGAGGTTTGTGCTGGTCATTGTGGAGGATAGGTCTGAGAATATCCTGGAGAGCTGGCTTAGTTATTGCAAATTTCTTCAACATGTGGATATTGTTGAAGTATTTAATTTCTCCATCATAAATGAAACTCGGTTTAGCGAGATACAAGATCCTGGGTTGAAAGTTCTTTTGTTTTAGGACATTGAAAGTCGATGACCATTCTCTTCTAGCTTGAAAGGTTTGATCAGAGAGATCTTCAGTTATTCTAATATTCTTCCCCTTGTAGGTAATGGATTTCTTACATCTGGCTGCTTTCAGAATTTTCTCCTTCATATTAACTTTCGTGAACTTAATTGTGATGTGCCTGGAGGATGTCTTATTTGGGTTGGGTAGTGCTGGGGTTCTGAAACTGTCTGCTATCTGAATTTCAGAATCTCTTGGCATGTCTGGAAAGTTCTCTTTTCATAATGTCATAAAAAAGAGACTCTGTGCCTTGTGACGCCACTTCATTGTTTTCAGGTATCCCTATAAGGTGAATATTGGTTTTCTTCGAGTTGTCCCAGAGCTGTCTGAGAGAATGATCCATTTTTGTCTTCCATTTCTCTACCTCTTTGGAAGTTTGGGAGCGTTCCAAAGCTTTGTCTTCCATGTCAGAAATCCTTTCTTCTGCTTGTTCCATTCTGTTACTGAGGGATTCTACTGTATTTCTCAGATCGTTGAGGGCTGCAACTTCTTGTCTCAAAGTGTCAAAATCTTTGGTCATTTTGTCTTTGAATTCGTTCAGTTCTTGAGACATCTTTTGGATTACTGCTTGAAATTCTAATTCCATCTTTTCCTCCACTGTGCTGATCTTATTTGCTATCCAGGTTGTGAATTCAACTTCTGACATCTCAGCCATTTGCTTATGCAAGGGATCTTCTGCTGTATCTACCTTGTCGTTCCTTGGGGGAGTTGATCTACTCTGATTATTCATATTGCCAGAGTTTTTCTGTTGATTCCACCTCACGATTATTTTTCACTGTTGCCTATGACCATCCTCAGAGTTGGGGAGGTGTCTCTCCCAGATCAGACCCTGGCAGAATCACTCTGTTGTTACTGGATCTTTGTTGGGAGTGGCCCTGTGTTTCTAATGATTTCTCAAACCCTTCAGGGTGAAGAGCTTAAATCTCCCTCAGCCTGCTTAGAAGACACTTTAAATTGCTAAGTTGGCCTAAGCAGAAGCTTTCCCAGGAAAGCACTTGTGGCTGGGATCACTCCTTAAGTGGCTGTCCACTTACCCAGAGTGCCCAAACCGGTTTCACCCTATGCCCCTGAGGGCTAAGGCTGTGAGGTGTCTCAGTCCCCACCTTTAGGCTGCTCAGTCACTAGATTACTCACTCCCGCCCAATGTCTGTTCTGTGAACCTGAGGGTGGAGCCTGCCAGGGAAGTTCTCCCACAATGGCTCCACACAGCCCAAAACCAAACACTGGCAGCTCCTTCTTGCTTGGTGGCCCAGTCTGGGACCCCAGACAACACACAAAAATCCCCGCACTCCTGCCCAAGTTCTCTCAAGGCAGTTCAACTGAGTGCCAAGTCCAAAAGAAACCCAAACATCTCACAGGCAAGGCCTTTCCAGCCTGCAGTCCCACTGTTGCCCCACCCACAGCCACCGACAGGATCAGACCAAATGAACAGACGCAACCACTTGCCCAATCTCCGCCGCTTTTGCCTTCCTCAGAGTGTCCAGAAGCCTCACGCTGTCTCCCTGTATCCCCAAAGGGAAGTTTCTGGGCAGATCCCACCTGCCAGAGATGCCTGAGGTCCTCTCTCCCAAGTCTCACCATGCCCATCTGCAAGGAAGCTGTTACTCGGCCACCATCTTGCTCCACTGGAAGAACTATTTCTTAATAGGCCTTATTTTTAGAGCAATTTTAGATTCACAGCAGAATTGGCCAGGAAGTACAGAGATTTCCTATATTCCCCTTGCCCCCATGCATACAGCCTCCCACACTATCAAGATGCCCCCCTGACACATCATTATCCCCTAAAGTCATTAGTTTACATTAGGGGTCACACGCTGGTGTGTACATTCTCTGGGTTTGGCCAAATTTGTAATGATGTATATCCTACAGGGCAGTGCCCTAGAAAATTCTCTGTGTTCCACCATTTTATCCCTCCCTTCCCACAACCTCTGCCAACCACTGATTTTTTAATCTCTGTGGTTTTGTCTTTCCCAGAGTATCATCCATATAATTGGAGTGATATAGGATCTAACCTTTTCAGATTGACTTTTTTCACTCAATAATGGTCATTCCAGGTTCCTCTGTTTTTTTTCAAAGCTTGATGCACATGTCTTTTTCATGGTGCATAATATCCCATTGTCCGGTTGCACCCCAATTTATTTATCCCATTCATTTACTAAGGGATGTCTTGTTTGTTTCTAAGTTAGGCAATTGAAAATAAAGCTGCTATGTACATCTACGTGCAGGTTTTTGTATGGAAGTAAGTTTTGACTCCTTTGGGTGAATACCACAGAATGGAAAGAATCATTGCCAAGGTGCGTTTTGCTCTGTGTGCAGGTGAATGTACCTTTATGAGACTCTATGAGTAGGCAGGGGGCTTCTCCTTCTCACCCCCCCTCCGATCCAGGTAGTAATCCAGCCCAACCATTAATTTAGGTTTCTGGGCTACAGCCCTAAAACCCAAGACTAGATGAGGTTGGTAGGTACCAAGCAGAATTTAGAGAGTGGAAGTCTACCTCCCATTAAGCTGCAGTGAACAGAGGACAGCCCAGGTGCTTCTTTTCAGTTTATTCAGAGATAAGAATGGAACTTTTGTGTTTTATTGCCAAATCAGGGTTTGACTTCCCCTGTGGTCTTGGAAAGTTACTTGGTGACTCACTTTTAGTCTCCCTTTCACACACAAAAAGAGTAGTCTACTATTCACCTTAGAGGAGTTTTATGAGAAAGAAAACATAACATTCTCTATGGCTTCCATGATGGCAGTGAGGCTTTGTTCCTGAACCTAGTCACTCATCCATTTGATGAGCACCTACTGTATACAAGGTTGTGTTCTAAGCACTAGGACTGGAGCCATGAAGGGCCAGAGGCTGGTCCAATTCCCACACAGTCAAGAGGAAGGTATCTCAAGGAAGGCATGCAACATGAAGACATTCAACATGAAGACGTTCATGTTAATATTTCCAAATAATGTTCACAGTTAAATCATGCAAATCTCCAGGCCATTCATGTTGAGCTCCAGCATCACATCACTAGCAAAATTGATCAGTACCATCTCCCTGAAGAAATATAGGCAGTGTGACTCTTGGGTAGCAAGTAACTTAAATTGATTCCAACCAACTTGAACAATGGTGTTTTTAAAAGAAACCATCTATATTAATTAATCTATTCAATAGGTTACATAAAATCTAATCACCAGGATTTCTGAGTATGAGAGGCTAGGAAATGAAGAGTATAGAAAGAAAATGGTCAGAGTTGTTTTAAATGATCCGAGTCATTTATTAGAATATGCTTGTTGAAGAAGCAGTCCTTCTCACTGTCATCAGTGACATTCAAAATCAGTCATTGCCCACTTGATATTTTAAAATAAGAAAACCTGTTTGGTGGCTGTGTGTGGATGTGTAGCTTTTTGTTTTAGAAATCTGCCCTGCCATTTTGTCTTCAATCATTTGAACATCTCAAACCACTCTCACACCTCTGCTTGGCACAGAGTACAACCCCTATGGTGGAAATTGGCATTCTCTTGTACTTTGTACAGAAGTGTTTTTTTCTTCTGGCAATGATCTCTTCTTCCCTGCTTTCTTTTAATGAACTACCACTCCCCAATTCCATTTTATTCTGATAGAATGGCAGTCTCAAGCAGGGTATGGCCTTCTGCCCATTGTCCCCACCCTCCTACCCAGCCCAAACCTGGCCCCCCAGAGCCCTCTAAATTCAGTGGTCCAGCCTCAGTCCACAGCACTGGCTCTGCTGGCTTTGATCTCCAGCTTCCTTTCTCCCTGGCTCCCATATGCTTTGCTCTTTTGGGTTTCCTCCTTCTGTTTGGTTGTTCCTTCTCTGATTCCTTCATTGTCTCCTTGTGGTTCCTGTATATAGCTCTTCCCATGGTTCCTAAATATCTCTCTCTCTCTCTCTCTCTCTTTCTCTCCCCCTGTCTCCCTCTCTCCCCTCTTAGCCTCAGTGACATCATGAGAATATCAACTGCCTTTTCTAATCAGGTAGTTCCCATTGCCCTGTCCCTTGCCTCTCTCTCTCCATTTTGCCTAATCTTACATTCTCAACTAATCTGCCTAATTATCTTTCATTCAACATATCCAAATGAACTCATCACTTACCTCAGCATACTGGTTCTTTCTTCCAGTTTTCCATCTTCTGATGTCATGCACTCAGGAAACTACAATAAATCCTCAGAATACCATCTCTTTCACTCCTACATCTGAGTCACCCTATCCTAAACTATTGCTACTACTACTTGCCTGGCTAAGCCCCTACCCTGCTAGCTAATTCCACTCTCTGTTTAAGTGCTCTTCCTTTTTCATCTGGTATGGTTTCTTAGTCACTTGATATCATCATTCACTGTCCCCAAACCCTTTTAAAGTCTTCCCCTATCTAGAGCAGGGGCCAAGATCTCAAATGCTGACAGAGTTAACAAAAATGAATGAAGCAAGCTTGATGTAATCAAAGTCAATTTTGTTTTTTTAGTACCTACAAGATAAGAACAAAATACAACCATGCATCTTCTTGAAGATTTTGATTCTATCATTAGAAAAACTCAACAATAAATCACAGCTTCCTTTTTTGCTCAGTCTATTGTGAAGATACCAGGGAATGGTGGAGACTGTGACCAGCTGGAGAGTAAATGTCCCACTTAACTGGTCAGCTGCTAATAATGCCCCAGCATTGTTGGCAGATCTTCTAGAATGGCAAGAAAAATGAAAAATCTCAATTAAAAGTACACATATTTTATAGCACAATCAAAACGCATCTTCCCTTCAAACATGGTACATGTGGTACCTGTTGGGACTCTAGAGAAGAATTAGCACTCTTCCCAGCTAATATATTCTCTGCTCCTTTTCTCTTTTTCCCTGTATCCAAATTATCCTTCTAAACATGTTGTTCGCTTTCCTCAACCATTTTTTGCTTGTGCTGTTTCCTTCTGCTAGAACCTTCCTCACCTCATCTCTCATTGCTCCTTTTGGAAGACTTATCCATTCTCCCATCCCAGGAGCAACTTTCTAGATACTTTCCCAGTTACTAAAAAATAAAGGTAACACCTGGGAAAGATAATTCAATAAGCTATTAGTACATTGCCTATGAATTGATTTATGAACCAGAAGCAAAACCTAAAGCTTAGAAAGATGAGAACTGGATCTGATAAATTTTGGGTACTTGGCAGAAAAAAAATTTGTAATATCAAGTACACTCATGTCCAAAGAGTTTTACAAACTTATACAAACATGTCATCCAAATACAGATTAATTTTTTTATGCTCTACAACCTCCTCTGCTCCCCAAGAATGCTGGAGAACTGGCTGTCTTTTATAAAGTAGTGATTCAATTATCACTCAGGGAGCTCCAGAGCACTGTCATTCAAGGGAAGGTCTTGGCTAACAGCCAGCCTTATTTCTGGACATCAGTTTGCTTCTCTTTCCACACTTGTACAGCTGTTGAAGGTCATTATCTCAGGCTGACCTTCTTTTCTCTTGGCATTATCCCTGGGATATGTTTACATTATGATTTTAAAGTTCATCGTGTACAAGTCTCTTTAGATTCACATTTTCTTTTATAGAGAAAGTGTTTATAAGCCACCTAAGGTCATAATAAGAAAAAAATGTAATGGAGGAATGTGGTTTCTTTTTTCACCTCAGGTGCAGCATGGAAAAATTAATTGCACTGTTTCGCCTAGAGAAAACACTTTACTTCTTGGAGGAAATAAAATGTCAGCCATTCCTTATTCAACATGTATTCAGTGTTAGAACCAGGAAAATGTTTTACCACTAAAAATCATTAAAACTCTTGAAAGCTGACAAATTGTAACCTAGTAACCAAGGAAGTCAAAAGAAGATCATTTGTCATACTACTATTCACGCTCTGGAAAGGTTTTTTGTTTTTTTTTTCTGGGGTGCATCTGGAGAAAATTGCTGACATCAACCCAATGTGTTGTCTTCCTCTCTTCCCACATCACTTCTCACTGCTACCACAGACATCCCATAAACAGTGGGTTACTGTCTCCTGAATCCCTTCTGCTGCTCAGACATTCAAAGGGCTCTGTGATCCATTATGTGGGTTGTTGGCGAGAAGGGAGAGCAAGGTGACCCAGAACCTCTGAATATGGCGATTCCTAAGAGACAGCCTAAGAAAAGTCTTTTCAAAATCTGAAAGCTTCCTTACAATTTGGGTGACAAGAGATGACAACAGAATAGGACAGAGTGGTGTTTATAGATGGCAGAGGAACAAAATGAGGCTCTTGGGTAGCAGGGGTCTTTAAGAGTTGGCAGCTGGCAGAGCAGATAGAGCACTCTATTTGTAATCAAGACCTGAATTTGAGCCCTAAGTGTGCCTTCATCTTCCTATTTGCAGTGGCATGTAGTAGGTGGGCACTTTGTAAATATCAGATGACCTGAATAAGAATGGTAATACAGCAACAGCATTTCCCACTGACACTTCCAACCAATTCAAAAGTTACAATAAGGCTATTAGGCAGAAACAGTTATACCCATTTTAGAAATGAGAAACTGAAGCTCACAAATTCACTTAGCTCAGTGATTCTTAACTGAAGCAATTTTGCTCCCTCCACCTGGTGTGTTTGCCAATTTTGAGAGAGAGATTTTTGGTTATCACAACAGGGGATTGAGTACTACTGGGTAGAGGCCAGGTATGCTGCTAAACACCCTATGATGAATAGGACAGGCCCTACAACAAAGGACTATTTATTCCCACATATTAGTAGTACTGAAATTGAGAAATCTTGATTAGCAGAGAGAAAATTGTGATTAAATCATGATCTCCCTGCCACTGAGCATATTCTTCTAAACACATTGCTTTACCACCTGACCAATGATTAGGCCCCTGGCATAGTGCATGGCCAACAAACACTTGTTAAAGGAATGAATAAAGGGATTAGATAAATCATTTACTGTAGGAATTTTTCTTTACATTTCTGGGTCTTTATTTCCTCAGCTGTAGAATGGGTATAGTTTATTTCAGTTATGCCTACTTTACAGGTGTTCAGGTGAAAAAATGTCTTCAAAAGTTCTTTATAAATTGTAAAAAAGAAATGATGTGAAGGGTAACCTAGGGAGTAGCAATAAAAACTCAATATATAGGACAGTGCCTGTGGCTCAAAGGAGTGGGACACCAGCACTATGTGCCAGAGGTGGTGGGTTCAAACCCAGCCCCGGCCATAAACTGCAAAAAAAAACCCTCAATATATAGTACTGAAATTTAAGGACAAGATTTTAAAATACACAATAGACAATATTAAGAGAAAGATTAAAGTAGTCATGATAATCACTCCTGGGAAATGGACATGTTCACAGCAATCTATCCTGGCCCTACACCCCTGGTTCCCAGAGGTCTTCCAGGTCCCCTTTTCTGATAGTTTCTCATCATTCAATTAAGAACAAGCTGAAATTCTTTTAGTTGGCAGCAGTTAAGTGCTTTTTCTTAGAACTTATTAACAGTCACCGAAGAAAATGCCCCTGGCTATTGATAGAAATGATTTCTACTTGAATCAAATAGCATTTTGCAGTACTTCCTGCCCCATTTGAGACTTTCTCACAAATTCCCTGAGGAGGTCAATGTGAACTTACAAATGTATACTCTGATATCAAGGACCGTTTTCTCTCCTTGTTTTGAGTGGTGAATTTTCAGCATTTCAAACTGCTCACTGACATCAGCCCTTTAGAAAAACAAGAACAGATGGGAAGGATTTACCATTCCCCCTCAACCCTAATCTATGCAAACAAGACTGTTGATCTCTCTTCTCTGCCATAACAAATCTCCTTGTGGTAATTTGCCTTTGGCCATAAAGGAAGCAACCCATTTTTGATGGCAATTCCCAGACTGTTGTGACAGCTGCTGCAGCTGTACTACTTGGTGGCAGCCCAGAGACACCACCATCATCACAATTATGTCATTAGGAACTGGTGTGAGACCAGCATCTTTTGGGCATTACTGTGTAGGGAGAAAAGGGTCTATGTAATTATGACAAATTCTCTAGTCCCTCATGGCTTAAAATCTAATACACTCCTTCCTAACTACCCATTGCATTCTGGGAAGCTCCCCCTAAGCAAAAGATGCCATCAAAATGCATAATGTCAAATAAATGGTCTTTAGGAAATACTCACTAAAATACAAATGAGTCGTGCTTTACTTATTATGAGCCACCAGTAGACCATAGGCAAGGTCCATCATGGGGTGTAGTCCATAAATAGGACATTCAGAAGGCAAAAACAGAAAGAATGGAAAGGTGCATTCTTCAAGCGGATCTTGTTTGTACATTAGCCAGGGTTTTTTTTTTTTCCTTATGCTTATGTCCTGGCTTATAACGTACATTAGGTCCAGTTCCTCCCTCCCTACTCCAGCCTACCCTCCAAAAAGTGAAGAAACTTCAGAAATTCAAGGGAAGTAACTCTCAAGTTCACATTGAACACGTGAATCTATTTATGTGGTTTAGAGCTGAAGATACTTTTTTCCCCACTGATGTCAGCTCATCCATTGACTTCCTTCCTACCTGACTTTCTAAAATAACTGGGATAGTGTCTTTCTTGTTTTCCCCCACATAGGGGGGCACAGATATTTTATGCTTCTGAAATGTTAAGCTGAGAAAATGAAAATGCTATTCTCTTTGCCAAAATATGTAGGATTTTTTGTTTGTTTACTGGAATGCAGTTAACTTATTCTCTTTGCAAGAGTGTTCTTCATTTGTAGTCTTCTATACTTTTCTAATTGACACATAATAACTGTGTATGTTTATGTGGTGCATAGTGATGTTTCACTACATACAATGACTGGTGATCAGATCAGGGTCATTAGCATGCCCATCATTGCAAACAGTTATCATTTCTTTGTGTTGGGAACATTCAGTAGCCTCCTCCTAGCTATTTGAAACTATATAATACAAGTCTATTGTTAACTATAGTCATCTTATATTACTACAGAACTTACTCCTCCTACTTAGCTATAATTTTCTATCTTCTTCTCTTGACTCTGCCCCTTTCTAACTATGTGGATAAATCACTTCACATTCTAGACAATGATTTATTAACTTTAAAACTGAAATAATTAGACTTTTTTTTTTTTTTGAGACAGAGTCTCAAGCTGTCACCCTCAGTAGAGAGCTGTGGCGTCACAGCTCACAGAAACCTCAAACTCTTGGGCTTAAGCCATTCTCTTGCCTCAGATTCCCAAGTAGTTGGGACTACAGGCAGCTGCCACAACACCAGCTATTTTTTTGGTTGCAGTTGTCATTGTTGTTTAGCAGACCTGGGCCAGCCTTGGTGTATGTGGCCAGCACCCTACTCACTGAGCTACAGGTGCTGAGCCAGAATTAGACTATTTTTAAGTTCCACTTTTCTACTAAGCATTAACATCAATTCATCAATTTATATGATATGTTTGTACTTCAAATGCTTCCCTGTAAACTCTATTGTTTCTTTGATATATTCCTTTAATCTTGATCACTTATGTCAGAAATGTCTATGTGTGTTTGTGTATGTATATTAGCAGGCCAGTTTAGGAACTCTAAATCCTCTCTTTGGTTATTTTCAGTAAATTTTCTTAGTCTAGATTTTTGAATGAAATTATTATTCTTAACTGACTCTTGTCCTTTTTATTAATGGCTTTGTTTGCAGAAATGTGTTGCACTGTGCCATGTTTGCTTCTCTGAAAGCAGAGTTGGCATGGTATAAATTGTTAAGTAACTGAATGGGTGAATCCCTTACTTAACTGATAGCATGATTTTCAACTCTATATGATCTCATGTCCTGTCCTGTCTTGGTTATGAACTATTATAAGTTCAGATACAGAGTCTCTGCCTTCTTTATTCCTTCACAATATGATGCAGTAACGTTAACCTGCAGTGGGATTCTCTTACAGTTCCTTTCACATCCAGCAGAAAGACAGAAGAGCATCTCTCTCAGAAAAGTGAGAAATCTGCTTTCCTAGAAAGCCTCTATTAAGTGTCATCTTACATCTAATTGGGGCATGTCCTTTGTACCAAAGCATCATGGCCCTAATTCAGTTACTGTTGCTGAGTATGTGGGATCTGCTGAATAGCTTAAGCCAGGGAAAATACTCACCTGGACCTGAAAATAGGATCAGCTTCCCCCAAAATACATGGGCCCCTTGAGTAAATAGTGGATATAAAATGAAATTTAGGGTATTTTTACAAAGGAAAATGGATGAAAGGATGTTTAGTTAAATATTGGATTTTCCTTTTACTCGGGCAAGTAACTCGAACTCTCCAAGCATCAGTGTTCTCATCTATATTAAGGATAAAAATCTTTCTATCTCCAGTAACAGTGAGCACATTCAGTACCCAGATATTAATTTTTTAGTTGAAAAGAACCAGAGCTCCTTGAAGAAATGCCTGATTCTAGGGCTTTGATAGGCAATATATAAGATGACCCTGGAACATTATTTAAAGCCAAAAAATTTAAAAGTGATCCAGAAAATCCAAAATCATGGGCACATGTCTAAGGGACATGGTAACCAATGGAAAGAACTTCCAATGCCCAAAAGGGACCAACAAATTAAATAACACGGTATTGGGTTATAACTTAAAGTATAAAATAAATTTCCCTAAGTCCATACTGTAATAAATAATTGGTTAAAATAATAACTGGTTAAAATAAATTTAGGGGGAGAGACAAATGGAAGATAAATCTCCCATACAAAAGAATTCCAAATGATTTAACTAGATACACATTAAGGAGGTGGAACATACTTTCCACTTAACGTTTGGACTACATGTAGTCTTCCAAAGAGAGCAATATGGACTAGGAGGAGAGAAAAAGTAACTTTATGGTAGAGAAAGCTGGAAAGCATTATCTCAGCCAGGTGATCAAGGCTAATAGCCATGATAAGTCATACTGTTAGCATATACCCTTGATAAGATATATTGAGGCTTGGCGCCTGTGGCTCAAGCAGCTAAGGCGCCAGCCACATACACCTGAGCTGGCGGGTTTGAATCCAGCCCGGGCCCACCAAACAACAATGACAGCTGCAACCAAAAAATGGCCGGGCATTGTGGTGGGTCCCTGTAGTCCTAGCTACTTGAGAGGCAGAGGCAGGAGAATCGCTTGAGCCCAGGAGTTGGAGGGTGCTGTGAGCTGTGATGCCACAGCACTCTACCTAGGGTGACAGCTTGAGGCTCTGTCTCAAAAAAAAAAGATATATTGAGAATGGCTCCTTACTTCTATGGTCTTCATCCCCCAAAACACATAAACTCAGTCTGTCCAGGGGATAAACACTACACAAACCCAAACTGAGGGACATTCTACAAAATACATGACCAGTCTTCCTCAAAACTGTCAAGGTCAACAAAAAACAAGAGAAGTCCGAGAAACTTTCATAGCCCAAAACCGTCTAGAAAAGTGATGGGATGCATTGCGGTATCCTTTGGGGATCCTGGAACAAAGAAAGACACTATGGGGGAAGTGGGGTACAAATAAATTATGGAGTTTAGTGAGTAATGATGTGTAAATATTGGTTCATTAGTTCTGACAAATGTACCATGGTCATGTGAGATGTTACTAATAGGGGAAGCAGGGCATGAGGTATACCTCTGTACTCTTTGCAACTTTCCTGTCGACTTAAAACTATTCTAAAATTTTTTTAAGTTTATTTAAATCTTAAAAAGTCCCTCTTGACAGAATTGTAGTCTCAAGTAAGTCTACACGCATGATAAAGCACTTCGCCTGTAGTAGGAAGTAGAGTAGTATATTTAGTTGGCTCAGCCACCATCACCAACAGCTGGGTTCACTCTTTACCTTTCCAGTCCATTCTCTACATAAGTCAGAATGATGTTTATGTAATGATAAGCTGAACTTCTCATCCCTTCTCCCCACACTTGTCACCCTAACTTCTAGCTTTAAACCTTCCAGTGAATTCCTGTTCCTCCGAGAATAAAGATATAAAAGAGGTCTCCCATGACCTATAAGACCCCAGTAAGACCCCATTCATGGCTTGACCCTGTCCACCTCCACATCCTTATCCCACATGACTCTCCTCTTCACACTGTATTCCAACTACACCAACCTGCTTCCACATTCCCTCTTGCCACAGGCCCTTAACATGTACTATTCCTGCCTGAAATGCCCTTCCCCACTCTCTGCCTGGTTAACCTTTATTTATCTATTTATTTGTTTGTTTGTTTATGTATTCATTCATTCATGTGCTTGCTTGTTTGTCTGTTTATTTAAATAGATTTAAGGAGTACAAATAGTTTTTTGTTACATGGCTGAATTACAGAGTAGAAAAGCTACTCTTTAAATATACCCATCACCTGAATAGTGCACCTTGTACCCAACAGTAATTTCTCATCCTGTACCCACGCCCTGTTCTGAGTCTCAAATGTCTATTAAGTAACTCTGTATGACCATGCATACCCATCATTAGCTCCCACTTGTAAATGAGAACATGCAATATTTGGGTTTTGGTTCCTGGGTTACTTCACTTAGAATAATGGCAGCATCCCTAGTTTTTTAAGCTTTCTTGCAAGAATTGCCATTTAAGCTCTAGTCCATTTTTGGCATTTTCTGGTCATATAGTGATTCACTGGCTTCCTAGAGATGTGAGTTTCCTATGCTAAAGTAGAATAAACAGTGGAAAAATAGCTCCTGCATTTATCTTTAATGTCAAAAAAATATAGAGTTCTCTCCTTTATTCCAGAAATACTTTTTTTGTGGTATCAAGACACAGACACAAAATCTGTGGACTGTGAAATAGGATTTCAATTATTAAAGAAGGAAGTCTCCACCTTTCCAAATTGTCCTCTGTCCCTTGTGCTGTCAAAAATAGCTCACTGTCATTCCTTCCGAGTATTTTCTGACAGCCTTTGAATTCATTAGTTAATAAGACAGCCTTGCAATAAATTCTTAGTAATTCACCTACAGATGCAAACACAGTGTGTCTCTTTGGATAAAATTTCCTGTAATTTTTCTCCTCTGGAGAATAAAAGACCAAAAGTATTATTCTTCCCTTTATTGTCATCCATACCCAGCACCGCTTTTGCCTCCTTGCCCATCACAGAATTCAGTCTGGAAAAAAGTTTAGAATAAAGCAGGGGAATCTAGGAGATAATATAGGCATATTGTAGTCATCAAGTTAGTGACCAAAGAGCCCACACTCTTCAAAACACGCTTCTGGGGCAAGAACTCTGTGGGTACATTTTGAATGGAGACCCATGTGGCTTTGTAAAACAATAAAAATACAACAAAAGCCTTACCCACCATTTATTTCTGTCTTCAAGACCCTGTTGGAGATCAGGAGAGAAACCAAATATAGTTCCTGCCCTCAGAAGTTTCTAGTCTTGCAGGACCATTAGATCCAAGTGCAAATAATGATGATAATAACCAGAGTAGAGCAGAAGGAGCTGAGAGCTATGAGAGAGAGGTGTGGGGAGGGTAACAGAAGGAAGATTAGCTTTCTTCTTCCTTTCTGTAGATACTTATGAAACTCCTAGCACAGGCCAGGCTCTGTGCCAGTCTCTAAGGTTATCCCATTGAGCAAAGCCCATGGAACTCATACCCTCCTGCAAAAACAGACATTAATCGAGCAACCACATCATGGGATGGATAATCACAGAATAACTGGGTTTGTGATGGAGAAGGCATGGTTTGTTAAAAGCCTTTGAGAAAAGAGTGTGAGAGAGACAAGCTGTGGTAGAAAGCCTGGGCAGAAGGATGGCACAGGTTGACTTGGAGGACTGAGGAAGGAGACTTCTAGGCAGGGCAACAGCACATCTGAGGTAGGCTCTGGAGCTGGGAGTTGTTAGTTATACAAAGGTGTGTTCTCAGCCAAGGGAGCCACCTTAGCAAAGACCAAGAGGGAAATACGCAGAGTGGCGTGGGATGATTGCCAAAAGTTCAATTCAGCAGGATAACAGGAAGCATGGCAGGTGAGAGAGCAGTCTGGAAAGGTGGCCTGAACCCTTACCGTGAAGAACGGGGCCTTATCCTCACAGTTTTCAAAGACTGGCTCATGGCGACCGCTTGTGTTTTCCAGATTCCTCAGCACTGTAGTGTAGAAGTGGGCTCTGGACTCTCAGCACCACGGCCACCATCAACACTATTTCAGACAAAGAGAAACTCTGTTTTTATAGCGTAGCATTATGGTTGTCCAGATAGTCCTTTCATTTTTTAAAAGTGCTATGCTGCTTTTTGAAAAATAGAAACCCGTCTCCACAGACAGTGAAAAGTCACTGAATGTTCTTCAAGAAGAGACCAGACGTGTATTTTAGATCAGGTAGAGAGGAGGCAGGAGGCAGGCCGAGCGCTGTCACACCAGTCCATATAGGCCATGTCAGGGGCCAGACCAGAGAAGAAATAGGGAGTGAGGAGAAAGACACAAAGGTAAGAAGAGCAGCCATAGGGGAGGACAGAAGAGTGTTAAGACAGATGACTAGATATGGGCAGGACAAGACAGGAATGTTACAGAGAGGCTGAAGACTCATGCCTCAGTGCCAGGGAGAACCAAGGAGTCTTTTATAGAAAAAGTAATTCTGACTTAGAACCAGCTTGGGGAGGAGTGAGCCTCTGAGTCCCAATAAGCCAGTCCTTTACCTGCTCAGTTTCGTTGGCTCCTGTGGCAGCTCAAAGAGGTAAACAGCCTGGTGATCCCCAGTGTTCAGCAGTGTGAATGGAGGCCGGTAGCAATGAAGCCACATTTCCAACACAGAAATTCTGAAAGACTGAGTCAATGCGGCTCTTAACCACTATGCATCCTATCTCACCTGGACAATTTCTGAGCTACTCAGCTGTTCTCCCTGCCCCCTCTGCATCTTCCTCTGCCTCAAGAACAATTTGCAACACAAACCTAATTAGGGGGCTCCTTTCCTCAATAACTTTTAGTGGTTCCCTGGTGCCTATAGCTATAGGTAGTTTTCCATTTTTTTAAAGTACATAACACTTTTTAAAATGGAAATATTTATTGAAGGACCTTGATATAATCCATAACTAATTTATTGATGATTAACACGAGACAGCTTGCTTTCCAGTTTTTGCCTTCAGCCTTGCTGTGTTCTTTAATAGAACTCCCCCTCTGATCTAACAACTCCCCTTAGCTTTTTCAGTCACTTTCAAAAGCCCAGTCTGGTTTAAGATGTCAATTTCATATCCAATTTAAAGCTCATCCCCTCCCTTCCTCTCCTGTGACTAGTTTCTTCAGGACTGGTGCAGGGAGTTGCTAAGTGTTGAGCAGTGCAGGGTAGAGGTAGCAGGGTGAGGGTTGGGGTGGGGAAGGCAAAGCTCTTTTTACTTAATTGGGCCAGTGACTGCCATCTCCTTTTTGGTTGTTTCACTGCCTCTCTGTTGTTCCTGCCAGCTAAATGCTGATACTCCCACTCAGACATGGGGGAGTTCTTTGGAGGGGCAGTTGGCTCCCATCTCTGGGGCTCCATTCCACAGCTTCCTGTTGCCCAGGTTCCCAGGACTAGTGTCCACCTCCAGGATGAAACGCCAATAAGACACTCCAGCTTGCTGCCTCCCTCTGTGTGCAACCATGCACCTTTGTCACAGCAAATAGTAGTGGTAGAGAGAGTGCCACAGGTGCCCCACCCACCCTGCTGTCTCCCTCCAATTCTCATTGTGTTTTAGATCTGCTTAAGTAGACACAGAGGGCAGATCAGCCATCAGCTGCAATGCAGGCATCCATCAGGGCAGTAAAAAGAGGTGGCTGCCTTCCTTCAGGAAGCCCAGTCTCTACAAGTTATTTTCTTCAAGGGGAAGTAGCAGGAAACCCTAGAGGGAGGATGTAGCGAAGCCTTACAGTCTCCTCTAAGCTACTCCCTCAAGGACCCTGATACATTTCTTTGGCTTTCTAATCAGTCCCTCTCTTCTCCTTTCCCAGTTGTCTGCTCATATACCCCTGGCGGAGGGTCATTGGAATGATGACTGGGGAGGGGAGGGCTGGGCAGGGCACCTCTTTATAAGGCTTGGAGGATGTGAATATCCCACGAAAATTTGTGTCTCTGAATTTCAAAAATCAGGAAGTATCCCAGGCAACACCCACTTGCAAAATTTCTCCTGAGTCAAGCAGAATTATTCCTTTGTGGTTTGCTCATATAAAAATTGTGTTTTATAGGGCTCCGCATGTGGCTCAAAAGAATAGGGCGCCTGCCCCATATACCAGAGGTGGCAGGTTCAAACCCAGCCCCTTTTAACAAGGAAAGAATGACAGAAACCTGGGGCTCAGTAATCTCAACTTCCCTCTTGCTGGAAGGCTTATCAGGAAGGAGAAACTGGCTTAAGATGTTCTTCTGTAAAGTGAATTCATCACGAGTTCTCCCTTCCATGCAAGATTAGCATGGTTTCTCATTCCAGTAACAAAATCTCCAGAAACATAGATGTTGGAATCAAGGATTAATTCCTTTCTACTGGCTCAGCGCCCGTAGCTCAGTGGTTAGGGCACCAGCCACATACACCAGGCTGGCAGGTTCAAACCCAGCTAGGCCTGCTAAACAACAACAATGACAACTACAATGAAAAATAGCCAGGCATTGCGGCAGGCACCTCTAGTCCCAGCTACTTAGGAGGCTGAGACAAGAGGATCACTTGAGCCCAAGAGTTTGAGGTTGCTGTGAGCTAAGATGCTACAGCACTCTATCAAGGGTGACAAAACAAGACTCTGCCTCAAAAAAACTCAATTAATTAATTAAATTCAAAAAATTCATTTATTGGCAAACCTAAAAATTACTTAAAATGTAATTTAGTGAGGATGGAGGGCAATATATTTTGCCTTTTTGGAAAAGGAGTGGGGCTTTTCTACTCTTATCTTGAAGTGAAGTAAATGAAAGGTAGCATGATTGCCTTCTAAATCCTTCCCCTGGCCCCTACTTCAACCCACCCCCTCCTAGTTTTCTACATTTCCTGTGCTGATTCGGTTCTGGGAGGTATCTCTGGCTTTCGTGTCCCAAGAGAGGTAGTTGTGTGTTTGTATTGCCTTTCGCCTGCAAATGACTGGTTGTGGATCTAGTCCGTGTGTTGGGTATAGCATGCAGCTTTCAGAATTGCAGAAGAAAAGGAGTATTTCCAGCCACTCCACTGCAGCTTTCTCCTGGAACAAGGGAGCCTGCAGCATGAACATACAAACAATACAGTAGGACTGATACTCTCAGAGCTCTCCCAGCAGATAAGGTGATAAAATCTAGAAAAGCAGGGGGAAAAAACAATTGCTTACAGGGAGGAGGCAATCTGAAATACCTGGTCATGGTGAACTTTCCTTTGGCAAGAGGCTAGCAAAAGTTGTTAGAAAGGAATTGAAGATGGGTGGTGCCTGTGGCTCAAAGGAGTAGGGTGCTGGCCCAATACGCCAGAAGTGGAGGGTTCAAACCCAGCCCAGGCCAAAAACTGCAAAAAAAAAGGTATTAAAGATAAGTTCCTGGGTTAATGCTGATCATGACTTAGACCCCCTATTAAGTGAAAATCTGATACCTTATGCAAATAAGCTTTGCAAATAAGAATCACATTTGCCTAGAGAATGGCAGCGAATAGCCATTGCTTTCACTCTGCTGTGGCAATACATGAATGAATAATGAAATGAAAGTTGCATTTTGAAAGCTCGCAAAAATAAGTCTTTACTTTCCTAGGATTAAAAAAAGGAAAACAAAACACAAAAAACCTCTCCCAGAAAAGTCCCAGTAGTTGAACTCCTATGTCTTAGACACCTCAGTGAAATCAGCTCCAAGGCAGAATTCCAAAAGTACCTGTCTGGATTATTCTTGCAAACATAGTGCCTTCTTGACAAATTCCTTAACCACAGCAGGAACTGTCAAAATTCTCATTCTTATCTCTTACCCTCCTCAAATTAGTTTAGATCTCAACCCAGCTGGTTATGGGGAAGGGTTTTACAGCTAGAGGATTATCATAAAGTTAAGCCTCCATGTCAGTTGAGCAACTTTCTCTTTGCCCCTATAATCAAATGTTGTCAGGGCAAACATCTTATTTCCCTGAGGTCAGTGTCTACAGTAGGGCTTCTCAACCTCAGCAATTCCTTGATGTAGGGGGCTATCTTGTGCATTGTTGAGATGTTGATTAGCATGTCTCTCTCTCAACTGTGACAGCCAATAGTATTTTTTGACTTTGCCAAACATCTTCGGGGCGGCGGGGAGAGAAAAAATGCCACTTTCCACTTGGGTGAGACCTACTGGCTTATGCAGATCATAAAATTTTGCTATAAAAATCCTAATCTGGGTGAGTGTCAAATCTAAACCTTTTTTTCCGTGGGGAAGGGAGATAGGAGGATGGAGAGACTGCGGGGTGGGAGAGACTTGATGCCTTCATCTTGCAAATTATGATGGCTAATGTCACATCTTATGTTGCAGACTGTCTCCTGAATTTCTGCAGCCCTGTTTTTCTGATAAGAAACTGAAGGTTGCTGTGAAATTAATCACTCCAGAGGGGTTTGCAGAGAGAGGTATATCTTCAATCCTTGGCTGTTCTCCAGTGTTGGCCAATATAAATTGCCAACTCTTGTTGATTAATTATTAATGATAAGGAAGCTTATAAATTTTTCAGAATTTTCTCCTCTTTAGGTTGCATGTGTGACTTCCAATCAGGAGCATAAGATCCCTTGCAACCATCCTATCTCAAAGCCACGGGCTGTCACCCAGGGCATTATCTTGTTCTGTGCAGGTTGGCTGCGTATATTGACTCTAAATTTTTTAATCAGCCATTTTCCAACTCAACTCAACTGCTCATGTCAGCCTGTAGAGACAGAATCCATTAGGCACCGTCTGAAACCAGCAGGGCCTTGTAGCATCACGACTTGATCTCTCTATGGCAGAATTTCACAATAAGAAATTATGGGAATATGCGTTTTACTGAAATGTCAGGAAAATGCCTGCAGGACCTAAAAGAGGTCACTCAACAATAATAATCCTTGGATGGTCTTTTTAAGAATTTTCATATCTAGATATCTCATTTTGTCCACACCCTATACTTTTAGACTGCTCACTTATTTTTATCAAATAAAATGAATAGACAGCAGGATCTAATCATCCCTTAATCAATAGGAATGATAACGGCATTACAGGCTGAATCATACAAGCATAGAGAATAATCTTTCATTTAAAAAAGTATATAGGATGGGCATGGTGGCTCACACCTATAATCCTAGCACACTGGGAGGCCAAAGCAGGAGGATCACTTGAGGTTAGGAGTTTGACACCAGCTTAAGCAAGAGCCTAACCCTGTCTCTACACAAAAAGAAAAATTAGTTGAGCATGGTGGCACATGTCTGTAGTCCCAGGTACTTGGGAAGCTGAGGCAGGAGGATCACTTGAATCCACTTCAGGTTACAGTGAGCTATGATGACTCCACTGCCCTCTAGCCAGGGCAACACAGCAAGACTCCGTCTCAATTTTTAAAAAAATCACATATCTCAGCCTAGAATACTGAAGGTTCTCTGTTACATAGAAGATAAAATATTTATAGGCAATCATTCAACAAATACATATTGAGTTTTCATTTTGTGTCAGGTACTTCTGAGCTATTAACCTGAAAATCATTTGGGTTTCACTTCATGCTAAAACTATTTCTCAAAATTGTATTTTTCCACTCTCCCACCTTATAATACAATAAGCATCTTGTGGAAAAACATCATTTTGCAAATCAATTCTGTGTCTAGGAGTGTTAGCAAAAAAGGACATGGTATTGACCCGATGCATACATTTGGTACTGCTTTTTAAAAATGCAATTCCCATTGTGAATTTACTTTTTATAAAAGTAAGTTCCTTTTCTAAAGGTGGCTAATTGAGGTTCCAGGGTAAGTTCTTATTTCTCTGAGATTGTACAGTAATTTGGGAGTGAGGGATTTGCTATGATCACTACAGTTTTTTCTCTGAAGTCCCTAAAAAGCATTTTCTTAGTTTCTGCAAATCTGAAAGGACAGCATCAGCAAATGAACTTTCTAATCTTAAAACAGCTCTGCAGAGGATTAGCCTAGTGTCTAAATTACAAATAAAATTTCAAGAGATAAGAAGTCATCTGTCTTGATGGTCATTTACCAATCAAAGTGTGTCTCAGTCTGGGAAATAAGGGTACATTAGAAAAAAATTAGATTAGGAGACCCCTGGGCCCTCTTAATTCAGCTTCCTTGGCGCTGGATCTGTAAATTTCTGTAAATACTGTTTTAATTTAAACTGGTTAAAGTACTGCATATTTGCAGGTTTCTTTCTTAGAGGAAAGTATTACTTTCCTCTATTTCCCTCCTCTAATCCAAGGTCATGTTTGCCTTTCACAACACAAATTTAATAATGGTGCACTGTGTTCACTTGAGTTGATTTCAGTTGACATAAAAGTGTCCACATGGGTGGCTCCTGTGGCTCAGTGAGTAGGGCACTAGCCCCATATACCGAGGGTGGCGAGTTCAAACCAGGCCCCAGCCAAACTACAACAAAAAATAGCCGGGCATTGTGGCGGGCACCTATAGTCCCAGCTACTCGGGCCCCAGCCAAACTGCAACAAAAAATAGCCGGGCGTTGTGGCGGGCACCTGTAGTCCCAGCTACTGGGGAGGCTGAGGCAAGAGAATCACCTAAGCCCAGGAGTTGGAGGTTGCTGTGAGCTCTGACATCACAGCACTTTACCGAGGGCGATAAAGTGAAACTCTGTCTCTTAAAAAAAAAAAAAAGGAGTGTCCACATAGACCAGGTGAAATAGAGAACTGAGCATCTTCCAGATACTAAAGATAGAGTCTATATATTAGGCACTTTGGAATCCTCAGGGTTTTTTTGATGCAAACACAGTAATGCTTATGAAATGTTTTATATGTCTTCTTATGTTTCCTAACTTCATTTGCAGTTAAGGTTAGGGCCACATGGTTATTTCTAGCAAACAGGCTATGAATTCTCCATGCTCTATGTTCTTCCGTTGCACTGAGCCTGGAAGCCACTGTCAAGGTGACAGAGTCCAACATGGTGGTGCTTCTATCAGCCTGGATCCTTGAGTGATTCTGTGGAAGAAAGCCCCCCACAATTGGCACTGAACATGAAGAGTAAGCAAGAAATAAACTTGTTACTGTGTTGAACAGTAACCCTGACATTTCAGGGTTAATTTGTTACCAGGCAATAAATTAACATATTCTAATTTATTTGTTTCCCCTTTTTAATTTATTTTTTCAGTATGTACTTTGTTTTCAGCACAACACATGATCAACCTTACTTAATGATTGACATGAGATAATTGACCTGAATTTCATAAAAAATATACAATCGTGTACATCCATCTTGTTGAATATGACAAGATTAGGCTTCTATGATATAGTCCAACAGTTGTAAGTTAAGAACTGTCATGTGTTAGAAAAGATGAAACTCAGATGCCTTTGGTCAGCTATAATGCAAAATGCAGTATATTTTATAAAGGAAGCATTTAATAAATGCTGATAATATAATTTGGGCTTGTTAAATCATTCTTTTTCTCCCATGTATTGGAGATTTGGGGGCCTCACTATTTTTATTTATATTACCACTTCCTCTTGTCCACAGATACTTTTAAAAAGACTAACAAAAATATATATGTACACTTGGTTATGGATTTGATCCTAGGAACTAACTGGAGTTTTTTTAAACAGGTTTAATCAGGGTAAAAATCTACACTTAATAAATATTTTTGACTTTGAACAGTAATAACACCAAAGTAAACACACTCTTTAGGGCAGGCAAAATGAGATAATGATATATCTGGGTAGACTTAAGAATAGACCAAATTTCCACCAGGTACTTGCCTAATAATCAGCTGGGGACTGGAAATTAAGCACATCTCGTATTTGTGACATGCTAGTCAAACAAAATAGCAGTGCGTGTGACAATCCTCATGCACCCTGGAAATTATACTTTGTCACCTCAATTTTAATTGACATGGGCAGCTCCATGATTTACAGATCTGGCTGTTCACAGCTGCTTGAGAACTAACTCTTACACATTCACATGTGCATGTACACATTCACTAAAGCCAGGACTGCACAAGCTGGAAAGCGGTATTTCATTTTGACCTTGTAACTTTTATACAATGCTATCAATATTTGTAAATTAAGTTCTTTTTCCCTTAAAGTAAAGAGCAGGCATATTTAGTAAAAGCATTCAATTTTATGAGAGGTACTTTAGACATCAATGGATGGATGTTTTCTGGATTTCCTGTTAAGTGCAATATTTTTGCCATTCATAGATTGCTTTTTACCATGACTTGATGCTGCCTAACAAGCAAAATTCTTCAAGGGCACAAAAAAGCATTTTATTTCCTATAATATTCACATCAAAATCTCCAGAGAATAAGATCTCCTCTGGCTCATTTTGAACAAATGACCTTTTCCCAGCAAATCAGCTACCTGAACACAATTTCAGAAATTGGTGAAAATTAAATTTAAGAACTAATGACAGTGAAAATAAGCATTTACATTTGTATAATTCTGTACTAGTTTTGATTAAAAAAAAAAAAAACAACTTTCTGCTGTTGAAAGAATCCTGAAAGTTAGCATGTTCTTTGTTTATCCTGCTTTTCACAGCTAGTAGCACAATGCCTAGAACAAAGTAGGCCTTTAATGAATGCCTTTAAAATGGTACACTGAATATCGATATTCCCTATTCCCAGATGAGGAAACTGAGACTCACAGAGTTAAATTGAATGACACCTCATTATTCACACCACCTTAGTCAGTTATTCTCTGTCCCTTTTGTACATTTAATTAGTTTAAACTGTTTGCATTGAGATTTCTATTTAGGTCGTGATTTGGGCACCTGTTATCTATCAGAAGGCACCACACTAAGTGCTTGAATAACCAGTCCACTAACTCATCAAGTCCTGCCAAGTAGATATTATCATCTCCAACTCAAATTTAGCTATGCAAATATTTCTTTCTTGCTTACTATATATCAGTCACTGGAGACTTTTACAATGAACAAGACAGACAGACAAAGCCTTTATCCTCTAGGCATTCAGAGCCTGGCAGAGAACATAAAAAGCAAATCATGCAAATGTCGTGGGGGTGATGAAAGGGGAGGTTCAGGATGCCCCTGAGACCAAGAAACCCTCTAAGGAAGCAACACTGAAGCCAGACCCTGGACTAATGACTTAGTGTTAGCCAGACAGAGGGGTCAGAGGAGGGGAGAGTGTGTACATCAGCCAGGTGTCAAGCGAGAATGCCATGTCTGAGAACCTAAGGAAGTATAGAATGGCCCAAGCCTAGACCACAAGATGGGGTAGTGGAGGTGAGACTAGAAAGCTGTGCAGGAGCCAGATGGCCCCAGCTCCTGAAGCTTTGATGATGACCTCAGCCTCCTACTGCAAGGAAAATGGACCATTACTGGAGGGTCTTAAGCAGGGGAGTAACATGAGCAAAGGCATCTTCCGAAAGGGTGAACAGCCTGCCTTGCAGAGCTCAAGGTAGGTCTTGCTCCTCCATTTGCAGCATCAGCACTACCCAGGAGCATTTAGAAAGGCATATTCTTTGGTCTTACCCCAGTCCTACTGAATATAAACTCTCCAGGGCTGAGGCCCAGGATTCGGTGTTTTAACTAGTTCTCTGATTGATTCATATGGGCACAAAAGTTTGAGAACCACTGGATTTTGTAAAGGTTCTCAATTTTTGCTATGCATTGGAGTCACCTAGAGCAATGATTTTCAACCAGTTTGCCATGGCACGCTGGCATGCTGTGAGAGGATCTTAGGTGTGCCATGAAAATTTTTAAAGACCATTAATTAAATTATTTTTGAAAGAAGTTCAAAGCCCAGTAAGTATATTCTTTTTTTTTTTACTCTTTTGTTTGATCAACATAATTCAAGCATGCTATGGAAGTTTAGCTGTAGGTTCAAGTGTACCGCAAGATTAAAAGAAAAGGTTGAAAAACACTGATGTAGAGGGGTAAAAAAAAATAAAGAAAAAAAGAAAAGAAAAATATTGCCGCCTGGGCTCAACCCAGGAGGTTGTCTGATTTAATTGTTCTGGGTACAGCCTCAACACCAGGGTTGCTTTTTAACTCTCTCTGAAAATTCTAATGTGCAGTTAGGATGGAGACCTGCTGTATCAGAGGGAAGCAGGAGAGGATGCAGGTGAAATCTGTGGTCCAGGATGGAGGTGGTGGCAGCCTGGCCTAGAGAAGTGGATAAACAGAATGGAGAGATACCTGAAATATTTGGGAAGCAGCTGCTCATCTATGGGAGGAAAGACCCAGGCCAGCACCCTGCATCCTCTCTTGACAAAACCACCTGCTTTCTCCTTACCCTGGATTTTGGCACTGGCAGCTACACTCCCACCCAGAAAGATAATTCCTGCTTTCCTCACTGAATGGCTTCTGTTCCCTGTGCCTTCGGAACAGTGCAGGTGAAGTGGACTAATCTATAAAGATCGTTAAGATGATGCATTTAAAACACACACACAGCTGTGTACTCTATGCTGGATAAAAACTGTAGTCTTTGGACTCAGTATTGCTCAATTATAGCCCTAACCTTGCAAAGCCCTCCTATTTGAGGCATCATGCTAAGTGCTTTACGAGCACTATCTCCTTTCATTCTCATAACAAACCTCTGCTGATGGCATTGTTAGGACTCCCACTTTGCAAATGAGGTCACAGACTTCAAGAGCTCAGTATATTGTCCAGTGTCACGGAGCTGACAAGTGGCAGAGCAAGCATTTGAGGCCAGATCGGACTACTTCTGGCTCCTGGGTCCCTGATCACTCTGCCCTATGGCTGCCCTGGTGAGGAAGGGCATTCTAAGATATAGAACCCTGAACTGAGTAGTGATGCTTGGCTAAAGTCATCAAGGAGGGCTTCTTGAAGAAAGAAAGTCTGAAACCAGACACTGAATGATGTGTCAGATTTGAAATGATACAAAGAAAAAGGGAGGTCATTTCAGGACCAGGGTGGGAATGAGGAAAGACTAGCTGAGTGCTATAGGATCATAGCCAAGTAGATTGGTTTTCTGTTTGGGTTTTTTTAATGTATTTACTTGCTGCCTGTTCAGAGAATTGCTGCATTTGGAGCTGTTAGATTATATTTACTGCGTCGCCAGAAGCTAGCAAAGACATAAAACCGGTGACTCAAATACAGGCATGTTCTCATTGGCGGGCAAAACTAGGTTCTAAACCCTGTATTTTGCAATCAAGGAGAAGTGCACCCTTCAAAATGGAAACTTTGACCTGCTCAAGGTCTTCTCTTGGAGAGGAAAAGGGGAATGGTAAAAAAATGATCTTATTTTAACTCTCCCACAAATGAGATATTATCTCCTTGAGTGATTTTTATAAAAGCAGAATGTAATTGAGTGTGCAGGGGACACCAAACTCCATGTTCTTTCTACAAATAATCCTGGGAGAGAGCCCTTAGTCGAGACTCAGCTGGACAGTAAGGCTGCACATTTCACTGGATTCTCTTCCAGCAATAATAATAGGAATATATATCTACAACATGTCTGACCTCCATTATGTGAATATGTTTATTATCATCATGACAGTGGCCTCCTAGATTATTATTTATAATCTACAGATACAGATGCTCAGAGACATTGAGCACCTGGCCCTGGTCACCCAGTGGGTACATGACACAAACAGCATTATAGCTCAAGTTTTCTGATTCAGACAGCCGTGCTTTGTTATCTCCTAAGGATTATTATCTCTATTCGGAGTCACTTATCTCTGGAACTACAGGCAAACTCTTAACGTTTTAAATCTCGGTTTCTTACTCAAAAGAAGGAAATCTGTTCTGCCTCTTTAAGTGTCAGCATTGGAATTCAGGAATGCAGGCTGCTAAGATTACTGACTATATCAGCATGGCAAGCATTCTACCAATTATCATACAGACACCACCTTGTTAATCTCTTATCAGTCATGGGAGGGAGGTAGGATTATTACTATTCCCATTTTAGAGTTAAAGGAGTTGAAATAAATTAAAAGCTAAGGCTCAGGAAATATCCAGTCACTTGCCCAAGATCATTCAGCTTTAATGTGGAAAGGCAAGGATTTCACCTGGACGGTGGAGGCTGTCTGTGTTCCATTAATTGTGGGCATGCAGAAGACACAGGCTATAGGAGATGATAGGAAAGGAATTTGGAGACAGTAGCTGGACAGCAAATGCTATAATATAGCCACAGTCCAAGCCTCAGTATGTTCTTGAGGCAAGAGCTTGGGCACCCTATCTCCTGGATAGGAACTGACACTGTAACTTTCCAGACTGCAGTGCACCAAGCAGGCAGCATTTGCTGGAGCAGTTTGTCTCCGAAGGAGGAGAAAAGTACATGGTGCTGTGGAGGAGAGGTGAGCCGCATCAGCTGTGGGAGCGCTTAGGGGAGGGCGCCTCCGCCCTCCTCTGCAGTGACTCTCGGCAGCTTCTGTCTTAGACACTAATCCCTGGGAATCCAGGGACCAGGCTAGAAAGTAGAAAGGAAACAAAATGAACAGATTGAGCTAATCCAAGGGCAGCAGGTAGCTTTCCACTTACAGAGATCCCTGCTTACAGAGATCCCTGCTTCCCTCTGCCAAAGCCCAGAATTAAGGATGCCTTGTCAGGAATATGACAGGTTAGAGGCCAGCGAAGTTCACTTTATCTCTTCTGTAGAGAATGACCCTTTCTGGGACATAGCCACTAAGTGGCAAGATATAGAAACTAGAAGTTGACAGATTGGGGATTTGGTCCCTACTCTCTCAATGATTATTGTGTGACAGTGGGCAGGTCGCTCTTCCTCCCTTGGTCACAGTTAATTAACACTGTCCTGCAGTGGGGCTTGCTGACACTTTATTCTTCCACCAGGCATTTACTCATAGCCCACTCTGTACTTGTCACCATGCTCTACAAGGAGCACCTATAGATGCAGGTGCCAGGGGCACAGAGCTGAGCAAAATCACACCATCCCTAACCTCCAGGAGCTTACAGTCTAGTAAGTAAATATCAAAATCTCACATGACACTGTGACAAGTGCTAATGAAGGAGAGATATGTAATGTGGTAGAAGAGATTCTCTGAGTCTAGAGGGGTCTGGAAAGAGTTTGCCACAAAGCTAAAGGCTTTACCAGTCAGGCAGGTGACAAGGAAGAGTGCTCTAGGTCTGCAAATAGACTGTGCAGACACCCCAGCAGGAGGATGCCAGCCTTTCCAGAGGCCTCAGCAAAGGACTCCAAGGAGCACACGGAGGGAGGCTGTGGGGCCAAAGAGGCTGCAGAGTTCAGCAGGGGCCAAACCCTCAGCCCAAAGTCACGACATCACTGCTAAAGCTCCTTCCAGCTGGTCAGGATTATTTTCATTTCAATCCTGAGGCTGAAGTTCGTCATTCATTTACTCTGAGGCTGAGTACATAAATTTTTCCTGAAAACAGAGCAATTATTCAAATAATGCATAATCTGTCTGTTCCTATTTGCATGTTCTATGTATTTGAATCATGTCCTCTCTTGGCTTGACTGAGGGCTGCCCCTTGGCAATGATAATGATGACTTTGGGAGAGTCCAGAGAATTCTTCCATCGCATGAGCACCAGAGAAGTCAGTTACTCCCTGGGAAAGCTGATACCCAATGATGTCTTCCAGGTACACTGTCAAGGCCAATCCTCTAGGGACTCTGAGGCTAATGAGGAGGCTCCAAACCCAGGCCTCAGGACAATTTCTTTATCAACCTAGAGGTCAGACAGGCCATTCCCAGGTGGGCTTCTCTTTTCTGAGATCTATTTTCTTAGTGGGTTTGCTTTCTCCTCCCACAAAAAAATTCTGTCCATAAACATTAAAAAAATGAATCATGCAAGAGAATTGACTAGGTGCCAAAATGTGTTCCTGGGTATTCAGATGTGTTTCACACACAGGCAGATAAGTTAGGAGGATGTGGGGCTGCGTAAGGATGCCTTGGGTTAAGCATCTTACTTATGTGTCCTCTGGCTCTCCACAAAGAGGACAGAAGAAGCAGGGCTTCCAGACTGTTTGTGGCTGCAGAACACTTTCTCACTGAGGATCTAGATGCCCCAGAGGACTGATGTTCCCTCATCTTTTATTAGCATTCTGGAACATAAAAGCTTACAGCTTGTCATTTCTCAGAAGAAGGGACTGTGGGAAGAGAGCTATAACTTTGGCCCAAGATCCCACAGTGAAGGGCAAATCAAGGACCAGAATACAGTCTCCTAACATCCATTCCAGGATCCAGGGCACCCCACAACCCTTTGGTTTCTTTCATAAATTCACAAAGGCAGGGAGGAGAGTTAATATATGCTGATCACCCATTCCGAAATAGGGATAGCTCCAGAAACTATTTGCTGAACTACAAGACCTATTGTGCACCAGCACCACACTAGGCACTTAGATGCATACCATCTGATGTGCATCATCATCCTCAGAATGTGCAAGAGTACTTACCCCAGTTTTACAGACAAGGAAACTGAGACTTAAAAATATTCAATTGCATGTTTAATTCCTTTCAGCAAAAAAAATCACAAAGCCAAGATTTAGACCCAAGTTGGTCCCCCTTCCCTTGCACAATGTACTTCACTATCTCATTTTTTCTTTTCAAAAGATAAAAATGATTTCCACTTTGTAGTTGAAGAAGCTGAGGCTCAGCAAGGGTCAGGAGACTTGACAAGGTGGCACAGCTAAGGAGCAGGATAAATGGGCACAACAACCCCACTCTGCTGGGTCTCAGGTCTGTGTTCAGCTGAGCCCTACAATAGGGCACCTGCTACCCAGGAGCCAAGGCTGGGGAGATACTTGTCTGCACTCATGCAGTGTTGAGTTCAGTTCTCCATTGCTTTAAAGGAAAAGCCCATGGAAATATTTCCCTTTGCCTGACTGACAAGTCAAAACAACAGCACTGTCTTTGCTTGACCTGTGCTAGTAGGAAGATTATTTATCTAATTAGGTAAAGAGCTTTTATGCCCATGTACATTTCTGAACCCTAATGAGCTGTCTGTGTGAAAGGCTTGCCCTTGTCTTGGTTCTCCAGCTGATCTTTCCTTTCCTCAGTGGAAAAGACCAGTGCAATAAACAGAACCTCGTTTCCATGGAAGCTTACTCTCTGGCTTTTTTTTTTTTTTCCAGCACTTGAAAAGGTAATTACTTGATTTCTCTTGATATTTTTGGATTTCAGACAGTGGGGTCATCAAGCTCGTTGGTTGAGAATGGCCTTCTCTATCACGCCAGGCTATTTTAGGGAGCTTCCGTTGCATTTCCCTTTTCACCCTCTCTTCAGATCATTAGCTATCAGGCAGCAGTGTCTGCCTTCTGGTCAGTCCTGCTAATTAAAGTCTAACAGAGCAAAGGGACTCGACCCGCAGGAAGTAGGAGACACAGAAAAGCCCAGGAAATTTGTCAAGAGATGGGAGCCTCTGATCACATCACCTCCTCTGCACAGACTGTCAGACCAAGGCTCCGCATCCACACCAGGGAAGGACGGTGTTCCATCTGGCACTTCCTGTCCTGATCATTTGATGCCCCATTGTGGCCCATGTCAGAAGTGCAGCCTGCATGGACTGTTTTAGTAACAGCACAAGAAATAGCAGCCACCATTTCCCCAGGATTTTCTGGATGCCAAACACTGCACTTAGCATTTTATATCTGTTGTCTCAGTTAATTCTTATGGCAACATTAGGGAGAGTTACCTGGTTATTCAGATGAGGCTCAAAACACAGAGAGGTTAAGTAATTTTCCCAAGATCACACACCTACTAAGTGACCCAGCCAGGATAAGGATACATCCATTGCTATCATTGCTTAGGGAGGAAATCTGACCATGCTATGTAACCTCCCCAGGAGAAATCAATTAGTTGTGACAAGTGACAGAGGGTCAACATTCTCTGTTAGCTGGTGGTGGCGCTCTATGTGAAATCAACCCGTATCTATAAGGAAAAAAGTGAGAGTGCCAATAGAAAATTGTCAGAATCAATTAGAACAAGGCACTTAAGAAGGAAGCCAACATCATGCAGGGCTAAATAGTACTGAGTTGAGGCAGAGCAGTCTCAGATTCAAATGGCTAATACCACTGTACCAGCAATGTGAACTGTGGCATTTTTCTCAACCTTACAACACTCAATTTTCCCTGTTAAAATGAAAATAATAATGGTACCTATCTCATAAAGTTGTTTCACATGTGGGATTTCCCAAACTACTCTGTGGAATGTTTTTTGGGGGGTGCAATAGTTGTGTAAAAGACAAAGTTTGTGTGAAAAGACAAATTCAGTTAAATACATTTTTTTTTAATTCTGCTCTAGAATTTCTCAGTCTAGGTTATACTACTATGTATTATAAATTTTCAGGAGAGAGCAGCATCTCCTGATTCCTGAATCCTTTTTCCTTCAGAAAGCATATTAGCATCTATTTCTTGGGAGCCTTTAGAAAAGGTTATAGAACAAGTCATAGGGTAATTTGGTGTTTGGTACAGATATCAGTAAATGCTAACCTTATGTCCAAATCATTCCTGTTCTTGATAGAAGAAATTAATGAATAGATAAAATTAGGGCCTAGGTGTTTCTGTTCTTTTCCATAAAATATTGATGAGTGTATGAGTGAACAAGGGAATTAATGAATGAAAGGCTATAGTAAGCTTAATGTCGACCTTGCCTGCCGTCCTCATTGCCAGCATTCTCTGCTGTGAGGCCACTGAAAGAACTCAAATACCTTTGGGAGATTCGGTAATGGTGCTGCTTCTGTGGGGCTGTGTTTTTGCCTTTCAATGTTACCCTTGAGACCATGGTATCTTCTGACACAATTCTCAGCTTCAGCCCAGACTAAATCATTCTGCAGCTTCTCAGAGAAACTGTGTGGAGCGGTGTTTCACTTGCATATGTATTTTGAACAAGGCAGCTCTGAGTGTTCCCAGTGAATTTACACCTGAATCTGAAGAACTCTTGGGCTTTCCAAGGGAATAAAAGAAAAGCAGCTTATTGGAGCTTAAAAACAGCACTGAAGGCATGGCGCCTATGGCTCAAGTGGCTAAGGCACCAGCCACATACACCTGAGCCAGCAGGTTTGAATCCAGCCCAGGCCCAATGACAGCTGCAACCAAAACATGGCCGGCAGGCGCCTGTAGTCCCAGTGACTTGGGAGGCGGAGGCAGGAGACTCGCTTGAGCCCAGGAGTTGGAGGTTGCTGTGAGCTGTGATGCAACGGCACTCTACCCAGGGCAACAGCTTGAGGCTCTGTCTCAAAAAAAAAAAAAAAAAAAAAAAAAAACAGCACTGAAGACACCATGTTTCCCACATGGGCCTATCAGAAAGTGGTGATCAGGATGGAACACTGGTCAGTTTGACTGGTTTCAGGTGACTTTCTACATTTGTTTATTTCATTTTATTTTATTTTATTTTATTTTTTGAGACAGAGTCTCACTATGTTGCCCTCAGTAGAGTGCTGTGGTATCACAGCTCATAGCAACCTCAAACTCTTGGGCTTAAGCAATTCTCTTGCCTCAGCCTCCCAAGTAGCTGGGACTAAAGATGCCCGCCACAATACCCGGCTATTATCATTTTTGTTGCAGTTGTCATTGTTGTTTTAGATGGCCCCGGACCAGGTTCGAACCTGCCAGCCTTGGTGCATTTGGCCGGAACTGTAACCACTATGGGCACCAAACCTCTACATTTGTTAGAGCAGTATTTTTCAACTTTTTAAAAAATCTCATGGCACACTTGAACCTATAGTTAACCTTCCATGGCACACTTAAATTATATTGGTCCAAAAAAAAAAAAAAAAAAAAGAGAGAATATACTTACTGTGCTTTGAACTTCTTTTGAAAATAATTTAATGATCTTTAAAATTTTCGCAGCACATTAAGATCTTCACATGGCATACCAGTTGAAAGTCACTGATTTAGAGCGTAATGTCCCACTGGGGTTTTATGAGTGTTAATGCAAAAAGAAAAACTTTAAGTTTCAGTTAAAAAACAGTTGTGTTGGTCCAAATATAACAGATTTCTTTACCACAAAACTTCTCAGAGCTTTTGTGCCTTTCAACATGGCATTTTCCAAGCTTATCTGGCCACTCTTCTAGAGCCCTTCTGAAAACCTTTCTTCAGAAGTATCTAGCATTGTTGTTCAGCCGAACATCCTTTGGAAAATACTGCCTTAGAATATATTATCAAATGTTGTAATCCAGTGTTCATGATCTAGGAAACAGTCCTTCTCTCCAAAACTAGAAAAAAAGAAGATAAAGCAATGCTAATTCCTGAATTAAATAGGGTGATAAAAATCACAGCATAAAGCCAGATGGATGTTTTATGTGTTTTGTAAAATAAACCAAAGATTAATTGTGATGCTTCAAAACTATCATTACAGGCCAGGTGCAATGCCTCCTGCCTGTAATCCTAGCGCTATAAGTGGCCGAGGTGGGAAGATCTCTTGAGCTCAGGAATTTGAGATTAGTTTAAGCAAAAATAAGACCCCATCTTTAGTAAAAATAGAACAATCAGCTGAGCATTGCGGCAGGTGTCTATAGTCCCAGCTAGTCTAGAGTCAGAGGCAGGAGGATCACTTCATTTTGAGGTTGCTGTAAGCTAGGCTTATGCCATGGTACTGTAGCCTGGGACAATTTAGTGAGATGCTGTCTCAAAAAAAAAACCGTATTATTATTCATTTTCTAGTGCTATTATTTATATAATATTAGAAATAACTTATTTTTATAATGTTACGTAGTATAGGTGAGAGTCTTTTTGTAAGCACCGAATTTAAATCTTCTGAGTAAAAATAAATTTTAGAAGACAGTAACTTAGAAAACTCATTATTTCTTATGCTACTTTTTGTTGTGAGTTAATATTACTAAAAAGAGGAATTTTGTTTGATTGTTACTGTTCCTTATTAAATGTTTCTGTGAATAAATAACAACAAGCTGGGAAAAGCAGACCCAGTAACACTTTGAAGGATAATGCTAGGGTTGCCTGGACATAAAGAGATAACTTCACGTCCTAAAACAGGAATAACAAACTATGGCCTGCCACCTATTGTAAATAAAATTTCTTTGGAACACAGTGGCTCTCATTTACTTACACACTGTCTATTTCATACACAGCAGAGGAGTCGATTGATTGCAACAGAGATCTTATGGTCTCAGAGCTTAAAGTTCTGATTATATGGCCCTTTAGAGAAATATGTGCTAATCATTTTCACTTTCATATCTTTGTAGGAAGATATGAGAAGGATGAAGATTTCATAACCAACCCCTTATTCTTTAGATGGGAAACTGAAAGCAGAGAAAGTAGGGAAATGTCTAGACTTATTTATTCTTGAGAGTTCTGATCTTTATATCCTAACAGCTCTCCTCTTTGAGGAAGACAAGAATAGATTTCCACTTAGGTACCAACACTGGCTGATTGGAAGTAGCACTCTGGAGGGCTGGTTGAGAAGGTCTCAGAGCTTTCTGAGGAGGACTACAATGACTAATTAATCTTCCATAGTCTGGAAGTGGAAGAGCAGTCAAACACATACCCTGTGTGCACTGTGGATATGCACCATGTATGCTCCCATCATTTCTAATAGTTTTATTACCATCTTCTTCTTTGTACATCTACCATATAAGCACTTTCTTCATTGGGCCAAAACAGAGGTGCTGCCTTGGGCCCTTAGGAGAAACACTGCCAGCTAGCATTTCTGAAGTGATTGACGTTCTGTGCAAGGTCATTCAATTGTCTCTTTTATCAACTGTCTACCACATCGTGCTCTGCCTAAAATTAACTTGGGGTTACTCAAACTGGACCTCTTGGTTACCAGAGTCTGGTTTTTAGTGAAATATGTCCACGGAACACAGAGTGGGGGAGGGGCATGCAGAATGGAAAATCATGAGTCTGTTGGCTTTTGTGACCCAAACTGAGTGTCTCAATGTTTGTGCTTTTGTGCAGCTGGACAATCCAGATGAGCAGGCAGCCCAGATCAGACGAGAGCTGGATGGACGTCTCCAGATGGCAGACCAGATAGCCAGGGTAAGGAAATATTCTGGATGTTTTTCAGGAACCAGGCCGAAGTCCCACTAGGGAGGCACACTGATTATTAAGGGGCTGCGGAAGACAGAGCAGAGCAGCAGAGAGGAGGGAAGATGAGGATAGTCACCCTGGCTGGGCCCTCAGCCCTCTTCTCCCAAGGCGAGCTCTCCCAGATACCACTTGCATTTTTCTTGACTCCAGCAAAAACCCAAACTCGGGCTTCACCTTTCCTTTGAGTTCTAGATTCATATTTCCAACTGTCAATGGAAATTTTCCGCTTAAACACTCCCCTAGCACTTCAGGTTCAAAATCTGGCTCCTCATCTTCTTCCTCCCACTCCACACATACCTACATTCACTCCTCTGCATGTGTTCGATATCCGATTCCTTTGGATGAAACCGCCTAGTCACTGACAATCTCTTTCCTCTCTACTACACTCCGTTCTCGACTGGCCACACAGCCATCCCCCACTGCCTCGGCAGTGAGCCCAGGATCGCATCCCTGCTTTCCAGCCCCACTTCTCAAGCTGTGGTCCAGGCCCTCACCTTCAGCACTTAGGTGCTACCATGGCCTCCTGATATGTATCCCTGGTTCCAGTCTCGCCCCCTTGTCCATCCTACACACAGTTGCCATTCTAAAACTCCAATGCAAACATCTCAAAATCCTTCAATAGATTGTCCTATTGTCCCAAACGCAATGATATTCAAGGCTGTTAATCATCAGACTATACCATTCCTTTTTAACTTTGCCTCTCACAACTTTCCCACCAGAATCCCCCAATGCAGATGCAGAGAATGTCTCCCTCTGAATATACCAGGCCCTTTCCAGACTTCTATCTTTGTACCAACTGGGGTCTCAACCTGGAATGACCTTTCTTTACCCCTCCACTTAGCAAATTCACCTCCTTCAGGACCTGACTCCTTCTCTAGGAGCTTAGCCATCAGTCAGCCCTCCCCACCTTTGTGCTCTGGCCAGACATGCAGACCTTTATTATAGCAGGTCACTGAATGCTGATCATTTGCTTACCTGTCTGAGTCTCCCAGTAGGTAGAACGCCATCAGAGGGAGGATCATTTCTTGGTGTTGAGACTACTAACTATTATCCACTCTTACTGCTGTGCCTGCCATTTGCCTTATTATTAATAGCAGCAATGCTAATGGTATTTTTTGAGTGCTGACTTGGTGTGAAGCATGCTAAATGCTTTGTATGCATCATCTCAGTCAATCCTAAAAAGACAGTCCTCTAAGGATGTTTTGGTTATCATTCTTCTTTCAGAGAAGGGAAAATCCAGGCAGAACATGATAGGCACTGGTAAAGGGGCTGCACTTGACCCTCAATGTAAGTCTGTCTAAACATTAGGCTTGCCGCTAGGCTGAGGCACTCACTTTTTTCTTTTTCTTTTTTTTGAGACAGAGCCTCAAGCTGTCACCCTGGATAGAGTGCTGTGACATCACAGCTCACAGCAACCTCCAATTCCTGGGCTCAAGCGAGTCTCCTGCCTCCGCCTCCCAAGTAGCTGGGACTACAGGCGCCCGCCAC
>CAUYRH010137574.1:0-11884 GCA_963574655.1 Perodicticus potto | reverse complement strand
CAGAATGGGAGAAGATATTTTCAGGTTATGTCTCCTGCAAAGGTGTAATAACCAGAATCCACAGAAAAATCAAACGTATTACCAAGAAAAGAATAAGTGATCCCATCTCAGGGTGGGCAAGGGACTTGAAGAGAAACTTCTGTGAAGAAGACAGGCTCATGGCCTACAGACACATAGCTTTTAAAGGTCCTCCTAAGCTGACCTTCCTGTTACTTCTCTTCCCATCTCTTAGTACTCTCCTGCTCACTCACATTACAGTCCATCCACACTGGATGGCCTTAGGCCTTTGCCCTTGCTGTTTGTTGTGCTTAAAATAAATTTCCTGGAGTTATCCATATGACTCACTCTTTAAGCCTTAGAAATGTCAATAATCCTTTCTTGTCCTATTTACATTTTCATCATTTTTCCTCCTTAAAGAATTAGTTCCTTAATTTTTTTCTTTAATAGTAATCATCACTGATAAATTTATTTTTTTTAGTGTCTAGCTTGTCTCAGGTAGAATCTAAGCTATAAAATGGTATATGTTGCATACATTGTTCATATTGTCTAGATGAGAACTTGGCACAAGTTATGCATAATTCTGGTACTCGATGCAGAATTAATTAATTAATTATTAATGAATAAAAAGCTAATCAAAAGATTGGTATATGAAATTATTGGGGGAATGATTTTCAGCTAAGTCCTCATCTACATTTGAGCTGTTTCTTTTCTTTAGGATACAATCACAGGAAATTGATTTCTTATGTCCTGTCTTCTCTATCAGTTACTTGGACTACTAGACAGCTCTTTTCATACTGGGAGTTGGTTGGCTAAAATCAACTGATTCATACTAGCCTATGCATAGGCCCTTGGACCTGGAGTACATCTGTAGCAGGAACAGTTGATCATATCACAGAAGATAAATATGTTTCAAGGGACATCATTAGAGTCAGCTGGAAAGAGAAAGACTTCAACAAAATATTTCTCTTGATGTGCTGCTAACTAGTTATATTTAAACTGACTATTTAATCTCCTGAGTCCGTTACTGCCTCTGAAAATTAGGTAATGACATTTAACTTCTGGGTTTATGTCAGATTCATGGCACTCTGTTTACCTTGTAGAAAGCATTTATAAATAGTACCTAGTATTGTTTTCAGAAGGAATAATAATAATAATAACTCTAAAATAATTGTTTCTTTCAAGAAAAGAGTAGTGTTTGTAATTGCCAAGTATGTTAAGTTCAGGTGACAACTACTGTGACCAAGTTCTCAGGTTCAGGTTCAAGTCCTCCACAAGCCAATTATTTTCACTTGATTCCCTAACCAACGATCACCATAACCCCGAGCATTCAACTTGAAAATGTAAGCTGCAGTGTTGAATAAGAAGCATGATCAGAGGCAGCTGAAGCAGAGTTAAGTGCATCCAACCTAAGGCAATAGCAGCTCAGAGCAAAGCTAGCAGAAACATCATAAAGCTGATTAGTCTAGCTACTTGGAGGAGACTGGGAAGTTGGCCCTGTTTTCCAGACAAGACAAATTTCCAGAGGTAAAAGATGATAGATCAAAAAAGACCTCTATAAGGGGAGCCCGGGAACTGCTTGTTCTCCACAACATCAGAGTTAGTGAAGGAGAAAGGCTGGGTGGGACTAGGTTGGATAAGCCTGGATTTGTTCCTACAAGGATCAAAGATCAGCTGCTAGGCCACTGGAGAAAGCTGGCAGGAAAGGGGCTGAAGCAGTTTCACTAAACTGGAAGTCTGCTCATGGGGAAAGGGCCATCTGAATTCACCAACTGGCTATTAGGAGTGACTTTTGCCCTCCTCGCCCTTCTATTGCCCTGAGAGACTCCTTTCAGTGTCTAGTTGTGAATCTGCCTAGCTCACCAGCAATGGAACCACAGGCCAGACACTGCCCCGCCTGTGGACCTGCCAGTGCACGATGCGGTTCCAAGGTGCAGTTTGCCAGAGGGGAATAGTGCTTCACCATTTCACTGTGTCTCAGGCCCACAGTGCACTCTCCTGTCTGTGCTGCCCAGGTGGGCCCCCTCTTCCCCCCTTATTTAGCTATCAATTCTCCCCTCTGTGCCCCCAAGCAAGTCAATCAAGTCCTAGGGCTATGGGACCCAGCCTGTGCACCTGCCCTGATGGCAGACATCAGCAGGGAACTCCCAGACAGAGCTTGCCTCCATCCACTTCAGATCCTTAAGGGGAAGAGGTGAGCTTCTCTCTCTGTGGATGATTAGACCATGAGGGCTCTACCCTCTTGAGTAGATTAATGGCATTTTTCACAGGATTGGGTTCCTTATAAGAGGACAAGTCCAGTTCTCTGTACTCCCCCCTCCCTTTTCTCCTCCCCCCCCCCCTTTCTGCCTCTCCATCCCTGACTTCCACTGCAGGATCATGTAGCAGGAAGGCCCGACTCGGTGCTAGCCCCTTAATCTTGGATTTCCCAACCTCCAGAACTGTGAACCAATAAATTTCTGTTCTTTATAGATTACTCAGTCTGTGGCTATGATACTCCATTATAGTAGCACAAAATGGAATAGGACAACCCCATTTGATAGGATATTTTTCTCCATTGTAGTACCAAGAATATCTATAGAAAATTAGGTGTTGTCGCCCTAAGTATACCTAGACTAATTTATGTCTCCCTGAATATTTACGGCTACACACAAGGTAGTGTTTTACAAAAATGGATTGTTCTTTTTCAAGAAAAAGTAGATAGAATTGTTAAATTCTAACCCATACTGAGAGAGACAGAGAGAGAGAAGCATTGTATCTTCTGAAATGAACTTTGTTTTGGTCTTCCAAATTCTGTTCTGTTTTTCTATAGGTATATCTTTCTTAATTTAATTTCCTTTCAGAGAAACTAAAAATGCCTTCCCAGTGCCTACCTTTTGAGAAGTAATTACTGTTGCCCTTTATTTCCAGCCATGGCAAGCAGCACTGAAAGAAGGTGGCAATGGTGCCCTGGCTGGTGTGAATATTGCCTAATGCCAGGGCCCCACCTCCCTGACAAAGCCAGCTAGGTCAGAGTAACTGCATGGACTCCCTGAGGCAAGGACACGGTTAAGAAAGTTATTTGCACGGAACAAACATCTTATGATGAAGAGAAAGCAGAAGCAAGAAAAATGAAGTAAATTTCCCAATTATAGACTCTCAGCCATTTTCCAAAAGCCTCCTGTCAAGTTTAAAAATGTAATTGTTAAAATGTCAGCTAAGAGGGGCAAACAAAATGCCAATTCCCAGGATCAAAGAATTCTTTCTAAAAAAGAAAAAGAAAACTTAAATCATTCTATGGTGCCGTCTAAGGACATGTAAACAACTTATTACTTTCTTGCAAATATGAGCCCATTTCAGTAAGGTTTTCTCCTACAGTCATAGTTACTAACAACATTATCCTGGGAGATATCTGGCTTTGTTAAATGGTGAGCTACATCGGCACGCAGGTGCCAGATATGGGAATTTTACATTACTTACAGTGCGAAGAGATTAAATCTATTTGTTATGTGTTTATGAGACATGACTCCCACAACAGCCCGGTTTATCTATTCAAGCTAATATTTCCCCATGGTGCCCAATTTCAGGATTTCAGTAAAGTTACCCATGAACAATTCTAAACTTAAAATTAGTTACTTTTCAGCTCTCTTTAAAACTAGACCTAGTAACCTAACCTTTGGAAGATAGTGTGACAACTTTTCTTGCATGTCCAACTTTGATACTACCAGACTAGCTAATTACAAAACTTTTGGGTTTTGACTAAAGGGAAAAGTCAAACAGCTTGTATTTTGGATGTCTACTAGTAGAAACTGACATTGCAGCTTTTCTTAGTACTATGTTTGTTCTCCCAAGGAATGGTGGAGAAGGTACGATCTGATAGAACAGCAGTACGTGTACCAATGAGACTAGACTCATGTCCTGATGTTTTAAGTCTCTTCTACCTTAATGGAAATGTTTCAATATTTACTCTTGTGAACCAAAAGTTAATTTTCATTTTTATCCTATTTCATGTTATCCTTGTTTAATATTGTCCCTTTTTGTTTTCCTTCGGAGGTATTGTGTGTCTATATTGTGATAATGCGAAAGATCATGTACTCCCTTTCAATAATCTCAAGATTATTCGACTGCTTTGACTGATTTTCCAGGAGGAGACACCTGTACTATTGCCCTATTATAGTGTTTTCACACCTATAAAACATTGGGCATGACTGTGCATCGCTCAGGCCCTCCATGGTCGGTGCCTGACGATTCCAAGACAGGGAAAGAATTTAATGCTGATTTCAAGACCCTTGGGAGCTGAACAAAATAAAGCAGATGCTGAAGTATGATGTGAAGGCATAAACGCTACCATTTTTTTCAGAGAAACAAGAACATTACTAATGAGAGCAATGAACATTTTAAAACTGACTTGAGGCCCTCAACTATGCAGACGACATTTTTACTAAATTTGGAAATTCATATTTTTTGGTAATTGTAACAAGTTAATCTGCCAACTAAATTTTAACTGCTAGTTCTTTAAAAATACTCTAGCATAGTGGGATTTGAATTTGACTTTCTTGCTCTGTGTTATTGATCTTTTTTTTATTTTAAGTAGAGAGACAAGTGAGTGGAAAATGTGTTTTGTGTAGGCTAAGTAGGGATATTGAGACTATAACTTAATGCTTTGTTTTCCTTATTAAGTAAATATGATAAGAAAATAAAATATTTTCTATGTATCTATGTATGATGTTATTAAGCATTTTTTAAAAAAATTCTTGAGTAGAAATATTGTCTAAATACTTTGTGGTAGAGGGAATAATAGCCTTGGAAGATTCCCATTTCCTAATCCTAAGAACCTGGGCATATGTAAGGTTATGTGGCAAATTACCAGGGAAATTAAGATTGCAGCTGGAATGAAGTTTATGAGCGAAAAAACTTCAAAATAAGGATATTACCCGGGATTAACCCAGGGCAATTCACAATGTAAACAGAGGACTTACATGTGGACAAGGGAGGCAGAAGAGGAGATAAAAGCAATGTGGTTATGAAAAGAACTTTACTTTAAAGATGTAGAAAGAGAGTTACATGTCAAGGAATGGGGAAGTCTTCAGAAATGAATTCTCTCCTAGAATCTCTAGAGGGGAACATGGTCCTACCGACATTGACCTTACTCTAGTGAGCTGATTTTGGAATTCTTACCTACATATCTGTAAGAGAACAAATATGTGTTGTTTTTAGCTGCCAAGTTTATAGTAATTTGTTGCAGCAGTGATAGGAAGGTAATATAAATTTATTTTTCCCTGGTTGTTCCAGTGTTAGAACTCAGCTCTGTGTTTTGCACTGTAGTCATATCACTGTTCAGATGATTTATTTGAAAACTTTCTAATAAAGTGAATGAAAAAGAGATTCCCAAGTATAATCAATGTTCATAACAATTTTTGATGTTTGTTTTTAAATTATCTTGAGTCATTTCTAGAGATCCATAAAAACCCAAGTGCTACCTTCCATGTGATTACGTGAAACCAAAATTATATGTATCCCCAAGTAATTGCCCCCAGGCAAAAACTAAGATATGAATCAATTAGCAGCCACTTTTTTTTCATGACTAAATATAAGCAGGTTTAGTACTTAACATTTTTTTTGTCTTCAAGCCATTCCTTTATCCATTTTTAAAGAAAAATACTAATAATTTTGGCCTTCCAAATGTATAACATAAAAACAGAAAAGCAAAATTGCATCATTAGGGATAATGTGTATGTTCTTTAAATCAAGTCACACTCCTGGAGGGCTTCATTAATGGCTTGGACTCCCTAGTATGAGAGTGCATTTAAACAGTGGATGGGTGGGGCTGGGTGCAGTTGCTCATACCTGTAATCCTAGCACTCTGGGAGGCCAAGGCAGGAGGATTGCTTTAGCTCAGGAGTTCAAGACCAGCCTGAGCAAGAGCTAAACCCTGTCTCTACCAATAATAGAAAAATTCAGCCAGGCTTTGGGAAGCTGAAGCAGGTCTATTTGAGCTGGGGAGTTTGATATGCTCAGAGCTAGGATAAGGCCATGGCACTCTAGCCTGGGTCAAAAATGTTAGACTCTGTCTGAAATAAATAAACAAACATCGGATGGATCATTGCACTTGACTCTTAAGGTCTCTTTCCAACATGCTATTCTCTTGGGGATTTTTTGGTTGGCTGGGTTTATTTATTTATTTATTTAGTTAGTTAGTTAGTTGAGACAGAGTCTTGCTTTGTCACCCAGGCTAGAGTGCCATGGCCTCATTCTAGCTCACAGCAATCTCAAACTCCCCAGTTCAAGGGAGCCTCCTGCCTCAGTCTCATAACTAGCTAAGACTACAGGCACAAGTGACCACATATTCTGATAATTTTTTCTATTTTTTGTAATGATGGGTTCTCTCTCTTGCTCAGGTTGCTCTCAAACTTCTAAGATCAACTCATCCTCCAGCTTCAGCCTCCCAGAGTGCTAGGATTACAAGTGTGAGCCACCATGCCTGGTCTCAATGTGCAATTCCGGAATACTATGATTCTCTGTTGATGTAGATCAAAACAGAATCAGGTTGCTTCTTTATAATAAATTTTTCTGTAAAAAATTATAAAATGAAGATTTTTTTATTGCATTTGAAGAGTTAAAGGTAGGCTCAACAATACCTCACTTACCTGGTATGTTTATAGAATTATTTTCAGTATAAAATAAGAAAACTCTTTCCAAGGTCAGGCAGAATAATTGATGCAGAAAGCCATTATTTATGCTTTAGAAAATATCTGGTTATTCCTTTAATTTAAAAATATTTTTATTTCAAACATGAAATATAATAAAATTTCTTAGAAATTTGATGAATATGAATCAATAATTGCTTCATGTGGAGATAGTATTGTGAACATTTGCTATAAAGAACTATTGCTCTATTCTCCCAGATATGGCAACATGGATATTTTTGGAAAATGAGTTATTTAACCAAAGTTTGAGGCAATCTTATCTGAAGTTGTTTCTCACTCTCAAGGCAATCATTTTTATTCTTCTTGGCAATGCCTGTTGACTTTTTAACAGTGTTAAAATATGCTCATTATTTTACATCAAAAGCCATTTAAAACTATGAAGGAGTATTTCATAAACTGAGTCATGAAGCTCTAGGAATCTCAGGCTGTTTTGTGAGACTGGCTTTGTGGGGGGTTGGGGAAGATGAATGATGTAGGTGACATTCCTACACCCACCACTTTAATCAGGTAGCTCAGCTTTCTGTAGTTCATATGTTGTGTTTTACATGTAGTTGGAAGAAAGATTTGGGCATCACTGTCTTAGAGAACTTCATCCCAATGAAATTCACATTCATATATACTATATTACTAAAAATACATCTCAGCTCTGTCATAGACTGAAGGTTGTTGCTCAGCATGTGGGTCTCCAGAATGGATTTCATTTTCTACCCTCCCTTACAAATAGGTGTGGTCACATGACTGAGTTGTCACTAATCAAATGTAAACGGAAGTGGCATATTAAATGTGTGGATCATGTCCTTAAAATGAGAGGTATAGCCCTGGTCGTCCCATTTTCTTTATTCTGTTACTTGAAACAGGAATTCTTGATGATCTCTCCACTTTGAACTTTAAAATAAAGGTCACATTGCCAAGGAAATCTGTAGGTTATGTCAATAGCCTTGACTTATCTAAATTCAGACTTTTATGAGAAAGAAAAATAAACTTTCATCACTTTTGAGCCACCATCATTTTCTGTTTTGGTTATATCCACCCACACCTAAATAAAATAACATCTTATGGGTTTTTAAGATGTTCCAGTGAAAGACTATAAAACTTAATTGAATTTTGGTTGCTAGATACATAAATCTTATCTTGTGCATTTGTTTATTTGTGGGTTGGCAAAGATGATAGTTATGAGAAAAGTGTACACATCTGCTTGTCCGATAATTATTTTCCTATAAATGTAAATAAATTTTAAAATTTATGGTTTCCAAAATTCCTTATATTTGGAATATTTGGAAATATTATATTTGGTAAACTTGAGAGCTATCATCTCATTTTACAAAAAAGTATATTTTCCTAATACTCCTTTTAATTAAATTGCAATTTAGTTGTTTTATTTATTATTGATTGATTGATTCTTATTTATTTATTTTTTTATTTTTTTATTTTTTGAGACAGAGTCTCACTTTGTCACCTTGGTAGAGTGTCATGATGTCATAGCTCACAGCAACCTCAAAACTCTTGGACTCAAGCAATTCTCTTGCCTCAGCCTCCCAAGTAGCTGGGACTAGAGGAACCCGCCACAATGCCCGGCTATTTTTAGAGATGGGGTCTGGCTCTGGCTCAGGTTAATCACAACCTGTGAGCTCAGGGAATTTGCCCACCTTGGCCTCCCAGAGCAATTTAATTGCTTTACAAGAATACTCAGAGATAAAACAAAATCAACTATTCTAAAGACAGAATGTCTAAAGATTGAGCATATCTAAAGTCACAGGCTATAACCAGTCATTTAAGTAACAGTAAACAAATGTTTGTAAAAGCTTTTAAAGTGACAACATTTTATTCATATAAGTCAAAAACCACTATTACCCTGAGAGTCAGAATTGGTAACAATAACAAAGCAAATTGTCTTGCTTGACCGGTTAGAGCGTATCAAAGTTCATTATTCACTATCCAAAAACAAACACAAAAGTCACTCTGAAAGAAATGTTTTCAGTAGTCAAAAGAATGTTAGTGCTGTCATTCAAATAAGGAATACCGAACAAATTAAAGATGAAAGACAGCAATTTAATGGATTTCTGCAACACAGACTGAGTACCAATAAGATGATCCAGAGAGTGAAAGGGGAGAGACATTCTACACATAAAGATAGGGCTCGGTTATCGTAAGGGTGGATCTAAGGGAACTGGGAACAAAGACCTCCAGGAAATGGTAATATAGGAGATATGATCAAGCTGTCCAGCCAATAAGTTTAGGATAAGAATGACCAAAACGTCCAGCATGTATCACTGTAGGTAGCTGTCTAATCATTCCTACACAGTGATAATGGCCACATCCTGGAGACAGGGATGGAAAGTAAGATCATTTGAAGTGAAGGCTACTAGGCAAAAAGCACTGTCAGTGGGAGCACACGAGAAAGTGCAGAATCTGTCACTCTGAACTGGGGATAGAGGAAAAGAACCAATTTTGCAAAGACATTTCTGAAATGCCAGTCTCAAAGATGAACTAGAAGCACAGTCCTCAGTGTTGACTCTGGACATCCTGCTTTTATCCATTTCCTAGCCTAGGACTAGTAGACTTCCAGGAAAAACAGAAGGACACTCATTCTAGAGAATGGCAAACTCGACTGCTGCATGGGGTGAAAAAAGATGTGTAGGTCAAGGTTGTAACCAACGGAGTAGAGAGGACAGATGATGTGACAGTGGGATTCAAGCAAATGCAAACGAAAAGAGAAAGGAAAGAAGAGTGATGATGGTAGAGGCTGGGTGTCCTGTTGGATTGTGGACAAAGTAAGTCACAAGAATGGGAGGAGAACTGTAATCATAAAAGAATATCTTAAAGAACATCAGAGTTTGGTGCAGCTAAGGAAGCAAATGGCAAAATCCATCATGATGACATGAAAATAGACTGAAATTCAAAAAAAAGTTTTTAATTATTTTTGAGTATTTAAATGTAAAAAACATAATTTAAGACTAAATATTGTTGGTTAAGATCATAACTCACATTAACTGAGAAACAGATGTCAAGTGCTCTGTTCTCCTTGAAAAAAAAATGGTTGGGGAAGAAAGGTGAAATCTAGAGGAAATGATGTGTTGTTTTGTTGGGGGGCATGAAAATGAAGGTGCTAAGATATATTTTTAGGCAAAGGGTATAGAAAATTGGAATATGCTTCAAATCAGAAGAGGAACTATACATGTATAATTTGCTATCATCATCTTTATTTTACTATCTCGGTATGTATACTAGAGAGATACATAGTCACACAGGTTTTTAAATAGCAGAAATCCTTTTTCAGGGCGGCGCCTGTGGCTCAGCGAGTAGGGCGCCAGCCCCATATACCAAGGGTGGCGGGTTCATACCCGGCCCCGGCTGAACTGCATCAAAAATTAGCTGGACGTTGTGGCGGGCGCCTGTAATCCCAGCTACTTGGGAGGCTGAGGCAAGAGAATCGCTCAAGCCTAAGAGGTGGAGGTTGCTGTGAGCTGTGACTCAACAGCACTCTACGGAGGGCGATAGAGTGAGACTCTGTCTCTACAAAAAAAAAAAAAAAAAAGAAATGCTTTTTCAGGTGTTTGCCTCTCTGTGCGGAGTGCTCACACAGAGATGTCCATTCACACGACTTGTTTTTTTCACCCCCTTGAGTCCTCTACACAAATTATATCTGCTCAATGAAGCCTTACCAGTACCTGACGCTTTATACATTGTGCTCCTTTTCTGTTATAATACCATCTTTGCCAACGAGAATGGAAGGTGCAGCTGAGCAGGGATTTCTTATCTTTCTTCCCAGTGGCCATATTGCTGGCATCTAAATTCACGTGGCCACATGTTAGGTACTCAATAAATATTTGCCAAGTAAGTAAATAAGTCACTGGATTTTTAAACAGACGAAAAATTGGATGAGTCCCAAATTTTGATCTTTGTCAGAGAAAGCAGAATACCCTAGAAGTAAAAGTGAGAAGCTCAGGAAAGTGGGATCTTGGAGTTGAAAATGATGAGGAGAAAATGAACCTTCTGCACATCCAGAAACCCTGTGGTGTTATGGGATTAGAATCCTGAGCTAGCTGCATTCTGACCCATAGCCTATCCTCACATTTTGTTTGTGAAATGTTTAACATCGTATGTTCTACATTGTTGTAGTCAATGGTACAGAGTCCTTGCTCTACTCAGAGTATATTTTTTTTTAAATAAATTTTACTCTTGCCCACAATGAAACACAATAACAAAGGCTTATAAGGCTTAAAGGCTACTTCTGCCTCTCCCCACTGAAGTGCAAGAGAAGAATATCATGGCTGTGCTCAAATATTTGACTTCAGAAAACTCAGCACAGTTATTTGTAATAGAAAGACAATGGAAGTAAATTAAATGTTCAAACTCATGTTTATTTAAAGGAGATTCATGATATAAATGAAAAACAAGGGGCACAAGGCAGGATATACAGTAATTTTAAATTTACAGATTCATAAAGATCCATTAAAAATCTGAAGATATAGATACAGTTTAATAAAATAATGGATAGTTTTTATTTTGCCTTTGTTTATGTAAATTTTATGATGAATGTATACTACTTTTGTGCTAAAGTGGAAAAAATAGATTTATTTTTAAAATAAATCCAGCTTATGATTCTGTGCTCAAAATTTTATAGTTAAAGCTTTAAGCAATTTCAGATGGATAGGCTTATAACTTTGAAACTGGTAACATCAAAGAAGCAATCACACTAATACTAATAGTACCAGCAGGTGATTAAGGTAAATCACACATAAAAAAATGCAGGACATGGGTGTTGAAATACAAAAAAGGAAGAACATTAAAAGCAGATCAGAGGAAAAATATATTCTTAGGCAATCTTGGCACCAAGATGTTTTACCAATCTCTAATGAAATTAGCCAGTAATATTAGACCCCCACATAATAATTATGTACTTTATTGTATATAATTATGTTCAAGTCAATTGTACTAAAATATATGTATAGTTAGAATTTATTCTTTTCTGTCTTCATATAGTCCTTATTTATACAACCTTTTCTTGTTTACTTTCAGATAGATGATTAAATCAAAAAACTCTAATCAGCGGGAGATCTGTAGCCAGCTTTCCGCTGAGGTTTCCGTCCAGAAGGAGCGTTAAAGGACAGAAACTCAGCAAGAAAGCCGATGGTTTGGATTTGAGCCAAAAGAAAAGGTCGAAGAGCACACATCAACCCTGCTGGGGAGACCTGAGACCC
>CAUYRH010137571.1:0-57837 GCA_963574655.1 Perodicticus potto | reverse complement strand
TTATTGTGCTGCCTCTCAGTTTAGGATTTTAAGTCTGATTTCTTTTTTTTGAGACAGAGCCTCAAGCTGTCACCCTGGATAGAGTGCTGTGCCATCACAGCTCACAGCAACCTCCAATTCCTGGGCTCAAGCGAGTCTCTTGCCTCTGCCTCCCAAGTAGTTGGGACTACAGGCGCCCGCCACAACGCCCAGCCATTTTTTGGTTGCAGCCGTCATTGTTGTTTGGCGGGCCTGGGCTGGATTCGAACCCACCAGCTCAGGTGTACGTGGCTGGTGCCTTCGCCTGTTGAGTCACAGGCGCTGAGCCTGTATGTAATTTTTGATAAGCAACACTAATTTAATATTGTTGTTTTAATAAAAACAGCTTTGGCCAGACGCAGTGGCTCATGCCTATAATCCTAGGAATCTAGGAGGTTGAGGCTGGTGGATCGCTTGAGCTCAGGAGTTGGAGAGTACCCTGAGCAAAAGCAAGACTCCGTCTCTACTAAAAATAGAAAAAATGAGCTGGGCATTGGGCGGCGCCTGTGGCTCAAAGGAGTAGGGCGCCGGCCCCATATGCTGGAGGTGTCCGGTTCAAACCCAGCCCTGGCCAAAAAAAAAAAAAAATGGTGGCGTCTGTGGCTCAAAGGAGTAGGGCACCGGCCCCATATGCTGGAGGTGGCGGGTTCAAACCCAGCCCCGGCCAAAAACTGCAAAAAAAACAAGCTGGGCATCATGGTAGTCACCTATAGTCCCAACTACTCAGGAGGCTGAGGCAAGAATATCACTTGAACCTAAGAGTTTGACGTTCTTGTGAGCTATGACACCACGGCACTCTGCCCAGGGCAACAGAGTGAAAGACTCTAACTCAAAAACTAACTAAATAAATAAATAAAACCAGCTTTGTGGGTTCATTAACACCATTACTCAGCACATATTTCATGAGTTCTGGTGAGGTGTCTCCCTTGTGCAGGGGAGACAGATACCCATCCTGGTCTGAGGGGACACAGGCACTGACAGGGCCTCCTGGAGGAATATGGACAGAGCCTGGGAGGCCAGGAGGATGTTCAGGAGCATGTTCCCAGCGGGAGCCCCTGCAGAGCGTCTCTGGGACCTTCCCTGATCACCCTGGGGGTGGACAGAACCTCCCCAGTTTGAACACTCTTGATGTCTGAAGCACTTACCAGAGCCCCTTGAAAACAGACCTCAGGATGGTGCCCTGCCTGGGCTGGGTGAGAAGCAAGAGGCACCGTGAGGCCTGCATAGCTGGGATGTTCAGGGGTTCCAGGATGGGTTCAGGACTCCCTTCTTTTCCCCTCTCCTCCATCCTTTTTATTGAGTGCTGCATAGGCCACTGGGCCCTGGAATGGCTGCATGTGACCAGTCCCTGCTGTCCACGGCAGCTCCCTACATGCCAAAACCTTGACTGCAAACCCAGATAAGGTGCTGAGCATTGAGCTCCCATGGGCTGGAGGTGTCAGGGAGCCCCGAGGAGGGGAGACCTTCATGCCCAGGACTGGCCAGTTTTGTGGTACACAGTTCAGCCTGATTCCGTGCAGCCCTGACCTTCCCCATCTATGGACCACGCAATCCTCTAAGGCTGTCAGCCCCATCCTGCTGTGTCTCCAGGTAGAGCGCCTTCAACGATGTCGGTATCACTGCGGCTGGCGGTGCACAGCGGCCTCTTGTGGCCATCTGTGTGCATGACATAGCTCTGGGTGGGCAGAAGAGCAGCTGGGCAGGAGGGCACTGGGAGCTTTGAGCGTCACTGGGAGCCCTGGGTAGGGCGGAGGGAGGGTCCCAGCATGGCACAGCAGTTGGGAGGGGGCTCAACCGGCCCTGCTTTGAGGCCCGCAGGCCACAGGCCCCCTCTTCAGGTTGATGGAACCCAGGAAGAAAAAGGAGGCTTTGAGGCGGTCTGACCCCACTTCCTTCTGCTCATCCTTCACACACATTTATTGAGCACCTACTGCCAGTGTAGGTCCTGCTCACAGAGCAGCAGTCTCCACCTTGGGACCAACAGGCCCGCCAGGCCCCAGCGCCTCCGCTTCAAGCTCTGAGCCCTGTGTTTCTGCTCCATACCACGGACCTCATAGGGTCGCCCTGAGGACAGGGTAGAGGTGTCCAGGGCCTGGCCTGGGGTTAATACCTAGGACCTGGAAACCCCATTGGCAGGCACCAGCACCTTCCACAGTGCTGCCCCACACTCTGAGGCCCCCCTTCCAGGGGCTACTCCAAGGACTCCCCTTGGTCACCCAGATCCCAACACCTTAGTCCCTGTCCCCATGCTGGGGCACCTCAGCTCATCTCAATGCTGACCCATACTTTACCCAGGGGACAAGGTGGTGGAATCTGATTAGGAGCTTTTGGCAAAATAAGGACCCTTTCACGGAGCGAGAAAGCACCTGACATTCCCTTCCAGATCCTGGGGTTCTCCACCCAGGTGCTAAAGCAGGGTGGTGCTGAGTCCCTGGAAGGGCAGCCCATTCCCATCCCTGTGAGCAACACAAGCCAGAGAGTGTTAGCCCAGAGGAGATCACAGGGGGCCTGTCCCTCTCAGCCCTGGGAGTCCACCTACAGGACAAGAGGGAGACCCTGGGGACTTCTCCACCACGTGGCTGGGAGTGTGGCCTCCAGAACAGAGTTCCATCCCACTCCTCCAGCCTTCATTTACTCTGAGGAGGGAACCTCACCCTGCTTCACACATACCTAAAAACAACAACAACACAAAACAATCCAGAACGTTCCTTCACAACCACTGGCATCTGTGAGTACACCTGGAGAAGCAGGGTGAGGAAACTGAAGCGCAGAGAGGTTAAGCGTCCTGCCAGGGGTCACACAGCTAATGAGGGTTGAGCAGAGAAGTGAATCCAGAGCACTCAAAAGCCCAGTGTTCTTGAGAGACCCCAGGCCTCTTTCCCTGGGCCATCTCACTGGGCTTTAGATTGGCTCACCTGTTGGTCATTTTGTCTTTACCACAGTCCTTCAAGGCAGACATCATTATCTCACTTTGAACAGATGAAGAAACCAAAGTGCAGGGAGATGAAGCCACACTCACAACTCACAGCTGTCAGGGGAGCAGGGCTCCATCCCTGGGACAGCAGGAGTCACCTCAGGTGGCCATCTCTGGCCCATCATGGACTGCCTCTGCCCTCCTGGCATTCTGGTGCCAGCAGAACCCCCTGTGGGGGGTCAGGTAGGGATGGGCCATTGGGTCAGAGACACGTTCCAGGCAGATAGCAGTGGGAGGAAAGGCCTAAGGCTGTAAGGACCCCAAATTACAATGCGGGTCCTGGTGCAGTCAGCAAATCCCTCTTCTCCCCTGTGAAGGACGCTCTGGAGGACAGCTCCGGGGGTCCTGCTCACTGGGAACGTGGTGCTTGAAATAGTTAGTTGGAGCAATCAATGGCCACACCGTTTCTTGGGAGAAAACTGAGAACAATGGGGGAATAGTGACTGAGCCAACATTCTTCCCAGAGGAAGGGGGCAAGTGGGCCTGGGGGCATGTCCGCTGACACTCCCTCAGCCTTTCCATGACACCTTGACCCTGAAACATCACCCACTTCCCCGAGCCCAGCCTGGACTAACCATTTCCCTGTGACTGGGGTGGACCTAGGGCCACTGGAGCTGTACAGGAAGGCTGTGCCCACCCCTTGCCTAGCTGCCCCCAGGTGGGATACAAAGGGGACTATATCCCCAGGTCTGAAAGACTCCCACCCATTTGACCTCCTCCACATGTGTCCTGGATGTGGGCACCAAGGCCAGGGTGGCCCACAGGGAGCCGCCAGGACAGTAGTCTTTCTTTTTTCTGGCAGCAGAATCCTTTTGTGCTAACAAACTGGCCCAGGGAAGCCCAGCATGCCACACAGGTGAGGTGGAACAGCTCCAATGGAGGGGGGAGAGTCAGCAGGAGGCCCCTTCCCAGGTTTCAGGGCACGTTTTGGCAAATTGCTGTCTTGGCCACCTCCTCATCCCACACAGAGCCCAGTGAGGTTAGAAAGGTTTGGGCTCTGAGCAGCTGGTCATCCTGGGAGGTAACAGGGCCCACCTGCTGTCAGCCTGCCCCAGAGTGTCACTCAGGGGGTGGGTCCTGCAGGCTGTGACCTCTCCTCCCCACCCCCGACCTGGGCATCCAGGCCCATTGTGGTCCCCTAGGGACCTTTCACTCAGGACTGGAGGCCTTTCCCAACCTGAGCATTTCTGGGGTGACAGTGGATGCGAGGCTTAAGTGGGTAACCCTCCCACATTACCCTAAATCATCTGGGGGCGCTCCCTCCCCAGGCCCTCCCTACCTTTTCCCCAGGAAGCCCAGGCCCCTGGGGGAGCCCTCACTACATCCTTTCTCTCCTCCATGCCTTAGGTCCCACCACGGGCACGGCGCCAGCAGGGCCTCCTGGGGGCACCTGCGTGTCTCATCATGCCTGTGCAGCTAGAAGCTGTGTGCGTCTGTCTTTCTGTGTTGTTGTGCTGGTGGTCTGTGACTTTGTGCATCTCTGCATGTGTCCCTGTGTTGCTATGTCTGTGCTGGTATCTGGAGGTGAACACAACTCTTTTCTCTCGCCCAGTGCTGAGAGCAGGTGAGGCCCCCAGGTATTTTATCCTCACCATCATCTGTGTTCTGAAGACATCTGTGAACCACCACCAGCAAAGTCCACAGACTCTGAGGGGGACCTCAGGGCATGCTCACAGCCCCACCCCTTCTTGATCCTGAAATGTGCAGCATCCTTTCATTAATCCATTCATCATATCTGAAATGACTTTTTAAAAAATTCTTTGAAATAAAAACCATTTCATTTAATCTTCATAATAACTCTACAAAGCATATCATCCTCCAAGAGAGAAGGTGGCCTGATCAGGTCCCTCAGTGAGGAAGCAGTAGCTGCTGGCACTTCCCAGCCCCAGCCCTGACCCTACTTGTGAGGTGAGGCTGGGCAGCATGAGCAGCCATCCCCCTGGGGGACAGTCCTCTTCTAGGTCTCACCTGGGCAGAGAAGCACTGTGGCTCAGGCCAGGGACGGTCCATTTACAGAGCCCTGTAGCCTTGGGCAACCTGGCCTCTCTCCTGTTGGTTGGGACAGCAGTGATGGCCCCAAGGACTAAGGGGCAGGGGCACATCTAGTAGCCAAAGCCTGGGCCGTTGATCAGCCCTTATCTGGTTCTCCCTCGGCTGTCCAGGCTGGCGTCTGCCAGTTGCACATGAGTGTGGTAGGATGGGAGTTCCTGGCCCCTGTCCACTGGGAGGATGTTGCCTCCAGACATGGGCCAGGCCATGTCTCTTGCCAGCTGTCACTAGCTTGACCCTCCTTCACAGACAGGACCCCCCCAAACTGTGCAAAATCAATCTTTCTTTTACAACACACTCGAGAAGCTCACTGACGATAAAGAACACAAAAAGAGAAGGGAGCCCCCTCAGGACCCCTGGTCAGGAAGACTTGGACAAAGAAAGACACCTGTGATGATTTATGGACCCTCATGTCAGACTAGCACGGGCCTGGCACACCTCTGCTTTTTGGGGGCACCTGGCAGTTGGGGTCAGATTCTCACACACCCTGTGTCACCTCGCATAAGCTTTGTTTTCTGCCAGGCATGTTTGGCCAACACCCTGGTGACAAGTTCTCCATCCTAGCCCCCCTGAAACAGGTGAGCTGCTAGGAGCCCCAGGAATTAGGCAGGGACAACTCCCAACCCTGGGACCCTTGTTGCAGCTTCAAAATGTCTCCATCCAAGTTTGCAAATCTTCACAGGGTCTCACTTCACACCCTGCATGTGCTTGGGGAGCGGTGCAGTCACCGCCCTTAGGAAGCTCAGACTAGTGGGGACAGTCCTGTCAACAACTGCCCATAGTGCAGGGTTTGCTGCAGTGGTTAGGGTGCCAGCCCCATGCACCAGGGCTGCCAGGTTTGAACCGGACCAGGCCTGCTAAACAAAAGAACAAAAACCAACCCCATAGTGCAGGGTCACAAACGTCATGGCAGTAAGAAATGGGGAGTCATTGGAAGGAGCCACAGATTCCTCCTTCCCAAAGGAAGCAGCGCTGCCCTGGGGCTTGCAGGAAAGGAAAGAAGGGAAGACATTCAGTTCACGCAGTGGAACCGTGTGAACAAAGGCTTGGACATGTGAACATCATGGGGTGTCCGAGGAAGGTTAGCGTGTCAGGGGCCCCCATGACCACCCCCAGCTCCATCATTCACCAGCAGGGATCATGCGACTCGGTTTATAGTTGTGCTTACAGCTAGCATTTATTATGAAAAAGGAATACAGAGCACTGTCAGGCCGAGTGCACGGGGTGAGGTCTGGTGGGGACCAGGCACAGACTTTCATGGCTCCTCTCCCAATGGAATCACCAGGATGTGCTTAATTCCTCCTGCAACGAGTTGTGACAACAGGTGAAATGTCTACCAGCGACTCTCAGGTAAGCACACTCTGCCTGACAAGTACCAAAGTTTCAGACTCCCAACAAGAGAGCAGTCATCCACCACAAACCACAGCTCACACAAGCGGCTTCGGCGCAGTGAGCGGGTCTCAGGAGGGGATGGTGAGAATCCTCCCAATTCCAGCTTCCCAGATGCCAGCCAAGGGCCAGCCTTGCAGGCAGGTTTTTGTCTTGGGTCTGCTATGTTCATTCTTTTCTGCACAGTTAAAGGGTAAGGAGGGGAGGGAAGAAACAGACACAGTGTCACAGGGACCCATCTAGACCATGGACTTGATCTTGGGATGACAGAGCCACCAACAGGTGATATGCTACAGGCAGGTGACCAAGTCCAGCCTGTGCTTAAGGATGGAGGAAGGGACCCATGAAAGAGTCACAATGAGGCCCTGCTCACGGGGACCATTTAGACCCTGTGTCCCTCCTGGGGCATACTAAGTTGTAATGATTTGCTTTCTTTTTGGAGGACAGGGTCTTGCTCTGTCACCCCAGCTAGAGTGCAGTGGTGGCATCAAAGCTCACTGCAGCCTCCAAGTCCTGGGCTCAAAAGATCCTCCTGCTTCAGCCTCCCAAGCAGCTGGGTCTGCAGGCATGCACCACCATGCCTGGCCAATTTTTTAAATTTTTTGTAGAGACAAGGGTCTCACTGTGTTGTCCAGGCTGGTCTTGGACTCCTGGCCTCGAGTGATCCTCCCAATTCAGCCTTCCAAAGTGCTGGGATTATAGGCATGAACCATGGTACCTGGCCATGATCTGCTCATTTGGCTGCCTTCTCCACCAGACAGTAGTCCAGTCCCCTAGAGAGCAGGGGCCATGTCTTACATTGGCAGAGTAGGCATACTGTAAGCATTCACTAAATAAATGCTTATAAATAAAAAATAGTCAGCATTGATTGAGCACCTACCCAGGTCCAGACTCCATACTAAGGTCCTGTACGTTAATATCATCCCCATTTGACAGATGAGGACATTGAGGTTATAAAAGGTTAAACAACTTGCCCAAGATGCTCAGCATCTGAGTCTTAAGCCCTCTTGCTGGACCACTGGTGCGGCAATGTCCCTATGGGAGGTGGAGCAGCTGGTGAGTGTGTCAGAGGCTGAGAGTTAGTTTCCAGGAGGAAAGACCTTCCACAGACATCTAGCAAGTCCAGGGATTCTCACCATGTACCCATGTCCCGTGGGCCCCAGCACTGCCCTCTGTGAGCCTCACAGCTTTCCTCTGAGCACACAGCCCCCTGCAGGCAGCACACACCAGGCCAGGCACTGTATGGGGGGTATTGGTGACCATGAGTGATAACTGGAGTTTACACATGAGAGCCAGAAATCAGCCTGTCAGACCCTCATGCCATCCTCTGAGGCTCTAAGTGAATACTATTCCTGTTTCAGAACACAGTGTGACAAGTGCTTCTCTCTTGGGAACGTGGGAGCAGGAAAGCCTTCACTGAAGAAGAGAGTGTCCTTGAAAGATCAGTAGAATTTCATCAGGCAGAGAAGGAGAAAAGGGAATCTCCGTCCAGGGCACAAGCTGAGTCAGGGCTTGGGAGTGGGAGACCTCAGAGTGTGGCCCTGGGAGTATAAGTGAGGGCCGCAGGGGGCAGAAGCCACACCAGGAAGTCAGTGATTGAAGATAGGGAAGCCACAGTCATGCACTTGGTTGATCCACATTTATTGAGCATTTATTAGGAGCCAAGCACCCTTAACAGGTGTGGGGGCACAGAGATGACTAAGGAATAGTCATCCACTAGAGTCTGTGGCTGTCTACCTCAGTCAGGGACCCATATTCTGTCTCTGGCACCCTGGCTGACCCACTTTTTAACCAGGATCCGGCTCCTTTCCCCCTCAGACTGGACTTCTTCCATAAAAAGAGCATAACTGCACTTGTCATCTGGTGATGGAGCTCTTTGAGCCCTTAGGATGAAAGATTCTGTAAATACAGAGCCTTGTCACTGCACTGGGTGGGGTGAGGTAGAGAGCCCACATCAGATCCCCAAGAATGCAGAGAAACAGCCCCCGGGATTTAAGGGGCACAAGCTCCTTTGAGGTCACCACCCACTGACAGCTGCCAAGTGTGTTCCCACAGCCAGGAAACCTGACATGAAAGTCCCCCACCCCCAGCAAGGTCTGCCTGTGATGGTTAAATGACAGACGCCAACACCCTGGCTGGTAACTGATGCCAACAGGAGGGAGAGAGAAGTGGAGGTGGCTTTGGTTGCAGGGAGGTGACTGGAAGCTTTTCTCTCACTACTGTGTTTACTGGACACAAACACACTGAGGAACCACTATGGGCCTGTCACTGCCCAGGGTCCATGGAGAAGGCAGACAGGCACAGAGCTCATTTCACCTCCACATGCATGTTACAAAGGAAGCCTGGTCTCTGGCAGCACAGAGAAGCCCACCTGACATTGATAAGACAGACCAGGGGCCCAACCCCTTTCCTCCCCGCCTCAAAAAAAAGAAAACCCACAGGAGGCAAAAGCCCTTTGTGACTGAACAGTGTTCGAAGTTCTTCCATGTTCCCTTGCTCATTTGACATGTGGGAATGAAAGGCCAGAGAGCTAGTTAATTTGTCCAAGTTCACAGAACCAATTGCCATGAAGAGAGGACAGTCATAATTATTCACATTCCTTGGCTTGTGGCTGCATCGTCCCATCTCTGTCTCCATGGCCACATCCCCCTCTCTTCTGCTCTGCTTCACTTTCAAAAGGATACTTGTGATTACATTTAGGGCCCACTGTGATAAGACAGAATAATCTTCATTTCAAAATCTTTAATCAGATCGTGAAGTCTCCCCAGTTAGGAAACCATTCACAGATTCCCGGGATTAGTATCTACTACCTGTGGGGACCAGTATTACACCTGCTCCAGGACCTCGGAGGCAGCATAGTGTGAAAGGGGCATGGACCCTCCTTGCTTGCTGAACCAGCACATCCCGGGACGGGGCTCTGCCTGCTGAGACCCTTGGAGAGGAGGGAGTCAGGCTTAGCAATGGAGGTGATGGGATGTGGAGACTCCACTAGAAGTAGCTAGGACAGAATCAGAGAATTAAGGACCCTGGTGATGAGAAGGTATCAAGAGAGCACCCCTTCTCTACCCACATGCTGTCCTAAATCTGATTTAAATTGTCATTTCACTCCCACATTGAGCAGATACTCAGACAGGAGTCAGACTCGGTACCAGTCCCTGCGAGCCAGCCCTCGTCCTCAGGGAGTTTAAACTCAGGAGCAACACCCACTAGCACTGTTGTTGCTAAGATGCTGTAAGGGCAGGTGGTGCCCCTCTTTTCCGGCCGGGCAGTGGAGGCCCAGGAATGGGACTGTTTTTGTCTGGAGTTGGGCTGGAACCAACTAAGCTTTGCATTTCTTCACCCCCTAACCCCAGCACCTTCCGGCACCTCACTGATTTTGTCATTTCTTGTCTTATTTCCTCTTGGCACTTTAAAAGTGTGACACTCTGTTTCATCTTCCGGGCAGATGGAAGATGAAAGTTCTCAGAGAACTTGCCCAGGAAGTGACTCCTTTCACACTGCACATTTGCTGTGTCTGTACAGCAGGCGGGTGGGGAGCAGGACCCCTGGAGTCAGGCGGCATTTCACGCAAATATTGAACACTCGTTCCAAGTCTGAGTAAGGCAGAAGAATAAGCTGCCAGCCCTTGCCTGCTTTCAGCACAATTAAGGCAAACTCCCTTCTTAAAACAAAGAGCTCCCGTGTAATTCAGGTACTCTGGGTACACAGCTAGAGGGGGCAGAGCCTTGTGCTTGTCTGGAATCCCCGAATTAACTCAAAATTGGAAAGAACTCCGGTTTGGATGTGAAACTATGTGGATGTTCTAAGCTCAGTTTTATCTTTCTAACCGTGTGGCTTTAGGCAAATCACTTAAAACCTTTATGCACCTGTTTTCTTGTCTGTAAAATGGGCGGGCTCTGAGGACAATCAAGTTTAAGTGCCTCGGGTTTAGCAAACCTTCAAGAAACTTTACCCAAAGCTCACTAAGGGCTACCCGCGCTATCCCTGGGGTGGGCCGCCACCTTTCATTCTGGCCATCTCAGGGAGGTGGTGCCCCCTAGTCACCCAATTCCTTTAAGGCTCTGGTACCCAGCCTTGCACTCAGCCTTGCTGGCTCACGGCAGTGGTGCGCTTGTGGGAGCGCTCGGAAGGGTCTCGGTGTTTTGCTCCATCAGACCAGGAATCCAATGTGCACCAGGACCCGGTGCAGTCTCCAGTCGAGTCCTCCCGCGTCCCAAGGGTCGCAACCCACCCCGCGCCTCCCACGCGCGGATTGTAGGGCTGGGCGAGCCAGGACGCCGGGCCCACGCGGGGGGCGGGGCGAGCCGGAGCCTTTGTGTTCAAACTGGCCTATTGGTGACAGCAGTGGGCAGTGACGGCAGGCGGAGCGTTGACTGACAGGCGCACACATACACACTCGGCCACGCGCGCGCCGCCGGGCCCCACTCGCGCAGCGCGGGCCTCAGCCGGCCGCATTGTCCACCAGCCTCGCGTTGTCCCGCGCAGCTGCTCTCCACGCTTCCGCGCGCTCCGGCTGCGGCCCGGCCGCCGCCTCGGCCCTGTGCTCAGCGCCGCCCGCTGGACCCCGACGCGGGAAAGGGGCGCGCCCGGGCGACGCGGCGGGCCTCGGACGCCTCCGGGCCGGCACCGAGAAGCCGCGGTAGCAGGTAACGGCCGGCGGGCGGGCGGGACTCCGGGGTGAGCCTGCCTCACCGCTGGCCCTGGCCGGGCCTGACTCCAGGGTCACCGACGGGCCACTCCAGCCAGGGCCGACCTGCTGGGCCTGCGCCTGCTTCTTCCTCTCCCGGGCTAGCGGGGCCGGGCTTCAGCCCCAGTCCGGCGCACGCCCCTGGGCCGGTCGGGAAGGGCCAGCGCGGTGCCAAGGCCGGCGCCCTGACTCATCTCCCCGCCGGCACCGCCCCTAGGGCTGGCCGCCCCACTGGTCAGCCGGGAGGGCGGTGTCTACAGGCGGGACTTCCCCGAGCATCCTCCCGGGAGGAGGGGAGCAAAGACTCGGCTGCCCCAAACCGGCCCTGGGCAGTGCCTACGGTTTCTGTGCCAGGCGGGCGGTTTCCCGGGACAGGCAGTTCCTGGCCTCTGCCGCGCCTGTCAGAACTCTGGGATAGGAGGGAGGCCCGTTTCGTTCAGTTCTAAAACAAAACAAAACAAAACAAAGCAAATGGGGGGCGGGGAAGACCAGCCTTTGGCGACAATTTCTGCAGGTTCAATCCTAAGGAGTTGCGGGGCTTGGGGGGGACTAGCATCCGGAGCGTTTGGCGGCTCCCACTAGAGATGTAGTGTGACTGCGCCTGGGGGGTGAAAATGTCAGGAAGATCTAGGTTAAGTCTGGGGTGGGCACGGATACTGCCATAGTCTGTGAGGGAAAGAGCGGGGCGGAATTGTGAGAAAAGGATGCAGTTCAACTCAGAAGGGTAGAAGGGTTTCATTTGAGGGTTCCTTAACTGACTTGTGTGAGTGCGGGAGGAGATGTGTTCTGATACGCAATAGATTTGAGTTCCCCCAAGAAGTTCTCTTGTTCTGGAGAATGGGGCCCCCACCTTCTCCGTCTTGTGAAACCCAGGCTCAGGGGTAAACTGTTTTGTGATATCAGGACCCTGCAGGAAAGACTAAAAGGCGTGCCTGGGAGTTCTGGGAGGGTGGAGGCGGGTGCTGACAGCGTTCAGCAGCCCCCACCACCTCTGGCAGAATATTTAGATTTTTACCAGCACAGCTTGGGTAGGTGTAAACATGTTGCAGGGGTTAAGAGGAAGAGCCCTATGTGGGTATCTGTAGCTTGCGGGTGGGGGCCGTTGTGGGGGTGGGATTACCTTATAAGGAGTGGAATATAGACTAGGACCTGGGCCAACTTCCTGGTTTGGCTACTACCCGTTGGTCCCTTTACCAACATAGGCAAAAACCAGGGAGGGATGCCAAATGGGCACCCTACCTGGGAAGATGCCAATAAGGGCAAGACGTGAGGCTGCTTGTTTTCAGAAGAGGACTTTCCAGCTGGACTAACCAGACCTTCTGGTTCCCGTCGTCTGGGTTGGGACGCGTTAGTCTGTGTCAGTGGTTCTCAACCTTCCTAACGCTGCAACCCTTTAATACAGTTCCTCATGTTGTGAACCAACCATAAAATTATTTTCGTTGCTACTTCATAACTGTCATTTTGCCTCTGTTATGAATCGTAATGTAAATATCTGATATGCAGGATGGTTTCAGGTGACCCCTGTGAAAGGGTTGTTTCACCCCCAAAGGGGTTGCAACCCACAGGTTGAGAACCGCTAGTCCATGCCCACTATACAACCCAGAGAACTAGTAATTTTTAGTATCAACCAAAAATATTAGAAGTAATAAAAAGTCACAAGAACTAGGAACTCTTGAGTAGGCTTAGGATAACAATGACTTTGTGATATAGGTCAGCAAAGGAGATTTTGCATTTAGGTTGCTAGAGCTGAAATGTCATTAATCTTTTTGTGTCAGAGAAGGCCACCTTTGGCCATTTCTTTTCACTTTGGCTTTCTTTATCCCCAGTATCAATTCCAGGGCCTTGATCTCCACCCCTCGTGGTGATGGGAACTGACTGTAATTTCATACTGTGCTCCACCTCCCTGTTTTGTTAGTTTGGTTACAAATATTTGTTGTGTGCACAGCCTCCTTCTGAGTTTATGTGGGGCTAGAAGAGACTCTACACAACACATTCCTGAAACAACTTGAAAACTTTATGGCCTTGTAGGCTATCAGATCTGAGGTCAAACCCTGGTTTCTGGCTCTGTCACTCACAGGCTGGGCGACTGTGGGCAAGTGCCAATCATCTCAGAGTCTAGCTGGGAACATTGATACCTTCCTCACGTGTAAGGATCAGAAATAGGTGCATAAGGACCCTGGTACCTGGGTTTTATCATCATCATCATCTTATCAGGACATCGTAGCACAATGTGCACCAAGGGGACCTAGAATACAGCCACATTCAGAACATAGTTGGGGTGTGCTGGGGTAAGGTTTTCTGGAGTCGAGGTTCACCTGGGCCCTGAAACAACAAAGACAGCAGAGGCAAGCACTTGTTGTCTAAAGGAAACAGCTAGAGTGGATCCAGCTCTAGGGAGAGAGCAGCAAGACAGATGCACAGCAGGGCATGCAGGGTGGGGATTGAAGGCACTTTAGTGCCTTCATGGGCTTCATTCTCTGCTGCTTGTCAGAGGTTGAGGAAGGCCCAGTTCTGGCTCACACAGAGCCCAGCACCAAGGAGGATAGAGATAAGGAGACTGAAAATTAGAAAACCTGTGGAACACTCCCTGGAAGAGGCTGTGTGATCACTAAGTGAGCCCATAGGCCAGACATGGGTGGCAGTGGGTGTGCGGCCTGGAGAAGCCTCACAAATCCCCACCGCACCGCCTCTCCGCCTGTCTAGACTGAGTGCACAGGGGTGGTTTGTTCTCTGCTGGGAGGCAGTGCCTTGTCTCTCCTTCTCCTGGGGTGTCCTGGGGACAGCCCCAAGCCTCACTTGTGGTCCTCTTCTCTCTCCCAAAACCCTCTTCAGGGGAAGGGTCCATATCCCACCTCATCATGTCCCGAAGAAGCCAGCGGCTCACACGCTACTCCCAGGGTGACGATGATGGCAACAGCAGCAGTGGAGGGAGCTCAGTCACCGGGAGCCAGAACAGCCTGTTTAAAGACAGTCCTCTCAGGTAGGGACATGAGGGCTCGCCACAGCCCCTGTAGATTGCACCACCCTGCAGAGCAGGTGACTTCCTGTTGTAACCTTCAGGTCCAGTCAAGGGGGTCTGCCTTTCTCCTCTTCCATGGGGATGGCAGTCTCCAGTGCCCTTTCTCCTCCCACTCCCATAAGACAGTGCTGCTGCCCTCAGGGCTAGAGGACAGGAAGTGGGGAGAGGCCGGAAGCCCCAAAGTTGCCAGCTGGGCTCACAGGAACCCCTTCTGCTCTGGAAGGTCGGGTTGATCTGATCGTCCTTCCTGGGCCTGTGCTCATGTGTCTCAACGCCTGTCAGGCCACAGAAGCTGGCCAGAAGAAAGGAACAAGTCCTCAGGGCGCTGGCAGACAGCTGATGGGGGCACCTGCCTGCTTGTCCTATCCCCACCCCTTGTAGTTGTAAGGCCCAGGTTATAGGCCCTGCAATTTGGCTGGCTCTAGGAGGCCACACCAAGTGTGGTGAGGTTTTCAATGGGCTGTAAAAATTACTAAGCCATTAAGAAGCATGGGAAGAAGCTTTGGCTTTGAAGTTAGAGACTTGGGTTGAAATCTTGGCTCGGTCCCTAACTGCTGCCCTTGCCTATCTGCTTGTGAGATTCCCAGATAAAAGGAGCAGAGGTGGTGCCTGCCTGGGGCAGGGGGAGAGATGGGAGCTCTAGCTGCCTGGCAGCAGGATCCCAGTATCCCACTGGGCTCATCCCCCTGCTCTCCCTGGGGATTATCCCACAGGACCTTGAAGAGGAAATCCAGCAACATGAAGCGCCTGTCCCCAGCACCACAGCTGGGCCCCTCCTCCGATGCTCACACCTCCTACTACAGCGAATCGATGGTCCGAGAGTCCTACATAGGCAGTCCCCGGGCAGCGTCGCTGGCCCGGAGCGCCCTCCTCAACGACTTGCATAGTGACTCCTACTGGAGTGAGTGTGGAATCTTTCTCTCTGGCCTTTGCTTCCTCTGAGATGCTCCTGGGAGTGTGTGTGTGTGTAGGGGGGGCACTCTGGAATACCCTCCTTGGAGTGCCTCTCTGCCCAGGCCCAACTGCAGAGCCTCTTTGAGGCCCAAAAGAGCCCCTTGTTCTTCCCTGCACAGGTGAGGACCTGCGTGTGAGAAGGAGGAGAGGCACAGGCGGCACTGAGAGCAGCAAGGTCAACGGGCTCACTGAGGGCAAGGTCTCTGAGGACTTCCTTGGCTCTTCCTCAGGCTACTCCTCCGAGGATGACTTCATGGGTAGGCAGTGCTTCCTCCCTCCCAAGCAGGTCCTATGGCTGTGGGGGGCCCCCCACAAGAAGCTGAGTAAGGAGCACCCTGGTAGCTTTAAGGAATTTGGTGGGTGGCAGACACTTCGGCATCTCCCTGGGGCATCCCACCTGTGCCCAGCCCACACCCATGCAGGGGCCTGCAGGGGCTTCCACTCCCTGCATTGTGACTGCTGCTCACTTCTCTGCCTGCCCCACTGTTGCGTTTGGGATCATTTCCAGCACTTTAACATGGGGCTTCACACATAGTAAATGGTCAGTAATTCTTTGTGAAATACATGTCTGACCCCTTAGATGATCTGTGGTCTCTGCTCACAGAAGACAGTAAAGGAAGAAGAGACACTCTCTATATAACAAGGCTTGAAAGAGGTGACAGGCTTGGCGCCTATAGCTCAGTGGCTAGAGCGCCAGCCACATACACCAGAGCTGGCAGGTTTGAACCCAGCCCGGGCCTGCCAAGCAACAATGACAACTACAACAAAAAATAGCCAGTGTTGTGATGGGCACCTGTAGTCCCAGCTACTTGGGAGGCTGAGGCAAGAGAATCGCTTAAGCCTAAGAGTTTGAGGTTGCTGTGAGCTGTGACGCCACAGCACTCTATCCAGGGCAACATAGTGAGACTCTGTCTCAAAAAAACAAAAAGAAAAAGAAGGTGGTGCCTGTGGCTCAAAGGAGTAGGGCGCTAGCCCCATATGCTGGAGGTGGCGGGTTCAAACCCAGCCCCGGCCAAAAACTGCAGGCAAAAATAAATAAATAAAATAAATTAAGATTTAAAAAAAAAAGAAGAGAAGGAAGAGATGACAAACTGAGCTGGTTCCCCTTCCTCTTTCCTGCAGGCTACTCAGATACAGACCAACAGAACTCAGGTTCACGGTTAAGGAGCGCTGTCTCTCGGGTGGGCTCTTTCTTCTGGATGGTGGTCACTTTTCCAGGTGGGTGCTGCCTAAGCTGTGCTCGGTCCCTTCCATTCTCTACAGCAGTAATTCTTACCTGTCTTTTTGTAGTTGAACATACAGCTCACACAGAGAGACTGGAGGACCATCATGGAAAGTGCATTCTAAAATAATTTCTGTGAGCCCAGAGCCAGGGATAGACAGCTACAGAACAGGACAGAGGGCATGGACAAAGTGGGCAGGTGGGACCAGAGGGACTAGCTCACTGTGAGACAGGACACAAGCCCATGGCCAGTGAGTGCTGGGGTGGAGGTAGGGAAGATCACAGATGGATGAGAGAGCGATGCTCCAGACCGCAATGTGAAAACTTAGGCTGGTTGGTCACTTTCCTAGGCCGGCTCTTTGGACTTCTCTACTGGTGGATTGGCACCACTTGGTACCGCCTGACAACAGCTGCCTCCCTCCTTGATGTCTTTGTTTTAACCAGGTGAGTGAACCTCCAGCCTTCACAATGAATCAGAAAGCCCTGGGCCCAAAGGGACCAATAAAGTGTCCCAACCTGGATTGGTCATCTCTCTGAAGGTTCTTCCCCATTCATTTGGAGCTATTGTCAGTGAGCATGGAGTAGCCTCCACAGAGCCCACCTCCCCTGACAGAGGACAGGATTCAGAGTCAGGGTTTGCTCCCCAAATCAGTAAACTCAGGGCAGCAACCTAGAACAGGGGTTTTTATTTCTTCTTGAACACTTACTACCAAATGCCACCCCAATCCAGCCACTTAGGTAATGGGTCGCTTTCCTCCTGCTAGTTAAGACTGTATGCTCTAGCCAAGAGGTGGGGTTTCCCAGAAAGTCCATCTTCCCTGTTGGGCCTGGAAAAGCGTAGACCTCCAGAGCTCCCCCCTTTATGGTCAGAAGCCACAAAGAGGCTCTGCCTGAGGATGCTGTGGGTTAGTTCTCTAAGTCTCTAAACCAGCAGAAGCAGGATTTGGGAACTTACCCCTGGGCAGAGAGGAAGGAAGATTGAACCAAGAAGTCAGGATCCTTCTGGCCACAATCTAGGTCTGGGTAGGCAACCTAGGTCGGGGGTCTGCTGAGAAACAGGGGGAGACAAGGATAGATTTATATCTCAAAAAAAAGTTCCCTTGTTTTCCTAAAAGAAAACACTGTCTTAGGAGTTATTTTGTTTTTCTATATTTGCTTATTTTGAGGACCACTAAAAAATTGGGGGTTTTTCAAAGACCATACTATTTATTTATGTATTTTATTTATTTTGTTTTTAGAGGCAGAGTCTCATTTTATTGCCCTTGGTAGAGTGGTAGAGTGCTGTAGTGTCACAGCTCACAGCAACCTCCAGCTCTTGGGCTTAGGCGATTCTCTTACCTCAGCCTCCTGAGTAGCTGGGAATACAGGCGCCCACCACAATGCCCGGCTATTTTTTCTTGCAGTTTGGCCAGGGCCAGGTTTGAACCTGCCACCCTCAGTATATGGGGCCAGTGCCATACTCACTAAGCCACAGGTGCTGCCCCCCCACAATATTTATTTTTAATAGCATCAATAAAATTAACAATTGGGCGGGGCCCGTAGCTCCGTGGGTAGGGCGCTGGCCACACGCACCAAGGCTGGTGAGTTCGAACCCAGCCCCAGCCTGCTAAAAACAAACAAACAAAATACCCAGGCATTGTGGCGGGCACCTATAGTCACAGCTTACTCGGGAGGCTAAGGCAAAAGAATCGCTTCAGCCCAAGAGTTGGAGGTTGCTGTGAGCTGTGACGCCATGGTACTCTACCGAGGGCAACAAAGTGAGACTCTGTCTCAATAAAAATAAATAAATAAATAAAATTCACAATCAAAATTGTCCCCATTGCTCAAGGCCTGCAGTGTAGGTAAGTCTCTGAAGCATCCTACCTGGCCCCATTATGATAAGCCCATGGATGCCCCCTTAGCTCTAATTTGGCACTCAGGAAAAAATTATGAGGGACTCTCTGGGAGAACATAGAGGCTTGTGGTCCCCGTTCACATCTTTGCTTCCCTGTCCTGCCCTCCCTCGAGCTCCAGGCGTTTCTCATCCCTAAAGACATTCCTCTGGTTCCTGCTGTTGCTGCTGCTTCTGACCTGCCTGACATATGGTAAGCCTGCACGCTGGGGCGAGGGTGGGGGCAGAATGCAGTTGGTGCTGGCACTCAGCAGAGATGTGCACAGCAGGTGGGTGGTGACCCTTGGCAGACAAGGAAGGAAGCAGGATGGGGAAGCAGGGACAGACTGAGCCTGGGCAGTGCCTGAGCCCCAGGCCTGGGCCTGCCTTGCATAGCTTGCCCTGCCTGGGTCCTCTCCGGACTGAGGCTGGCCCTGCTCCAGGGTGTCCCAGAGGCACAAGGATAAATGTCCCAGTCTACTGATCTTGCCCTAAGCTGGGCAGCCACTGCACAGCAGGGTGTTTCTGGAGTGTCCTTTGTGCTACCCAGGGCAGGAACACACCCTAGCACAGCAGTGTGTGGAAAAAGAGCAGGGTTACTGATGCCATCATTATTAGCAGTCATTCTCCCTCCATTTCAAATCAGGATATAGGGTGTGTGAGTAAATTATTTATGCAAGATTAAGTTAAATCTTTAGCTATCGTTAAGGTAAAAACAATAAAGTAAGATAAGCACAGCGGCTCACACCTGTAATCCCAGCACTCTGGGAAGGCTGAGACGGGCAGATCACTTGAACTCAAGAGTTTGAGATCAGCCTGAAGAAGAGAGAGAGAAACCCCATCTCTACTAAAAATAGAAAAATTAGCTGTGGCTGAGCACCTGTAGTGCCAGCTATTCTGGAGGCTGAGGCAGGATTCCTTGAGCCCAGGAGTTTGAGGTTGCTGTGAGCTATGATGACACCACTGCACCCTACCCTGGGTGACAGAAGTAAGTGCCTCCTTTTATACAATAGCAGCCTTTTACTGTTCTAATCTCCAGCACAGACAAGTTTATAAAGACACTTCGTGTTCAGCTTTTCATTCAACAACTTGGTCAATTTTGTAATTCCATGAGAGCTGGCTCCTGGCTCAGTTTTTATGATTTTAATTTATAGTTGTAGTTTATAATTAAAGACTGTGCTTTATTCTCTTTTTAGAGAGTTGGTTTTATAGTTTAGCATCTATTCAACTTGAATATCTTTTATTATTAATAGGGCAGAACATTTTTCCAAATGTTGGTTTCCTTTTTGTGTTTCCTGTTGCAAGAACAGTTTGTTTGTATCCAGTGGAAACTGGGCATCACCCCTAGAACAATAATGATACTTGACCAGGTGTGATGGTTCATGCCTATAATCCTAGCCCTCAAGGAGGCCAAGACAGGAGGATCACTTAAGCTCGGGAGTTTGACACCAGCCTGAGTGAGAGCAAGACCCCATCTCAACTATAGAAAAATCAGCTGGCCATTGTGGCAGGGACCTGTAGTCCCAGCTACCAGGGAGGCTGAGACAGGAGGATTGCCTGAGCCCAGGAGTTAGTGGTTCCTGTGAGCTTAGGCTGATGCCGTGGCACTCTATAGCCTGGGCAAAAGAGTGAGGCTCTGTCTTGAAAATTGAAATGGTCCTTTATAACTGTAGCATTTTATCCAGAAAGCACTTTCCCATGTGTTACAAGTTTAATTTGTGCTTCACCATGACCTGGTGGGGTTGGTAGAGCCAGTGTCATGATCATGTCACGGGGAGATGTGCGTGGAAAGGGCTGAGTGACCTGCTCAGGGAGAGCACGAGTGAGGGCCATGTCCACATCAGACTCCAAGCCCAGTGAGCCTGTGCATCTCTTTGCACCTGCCAATGGTTGATGCTTGAGCAGCCATTTGGAGTCTCACCAGAATAGAAAACCCTCTTTTTCAGGTTTTCTCCCTTTTCCCCATCACATGGAGCTCAGGAGTAAGCAGGTCACAAACAGATGGCCCCTACAGTGAGATCTAAGTATCCCTGTGCAGAAACAGCTTGGTGCTCTTATTCTGGGGCTGCACGTGGTCTCACTTAGAAGGGAGGTGCCTTCTGTTTCAGAGATCCTCAGCCCTGCAGCACATTAGGGCCACCTGGGGCATTTTTAAAACCCTCCGTGCAGGGGCCCCAGCCCAGGCCAATTAACTGCCCTCTGGAGGGCCAGATGCTGGTGGTTTGAAAGCTCTGCAGGTGATGCTGATGGACAGCCTGGTCATCCCTAACTCCTTAAAGATGTTTTCTCCAAGTTTTGCCATTGACTGAGATGAAGGATTCTGTGGGGTGGGGGTGTGTGAGAATGAATGTTCTCTGAGATGGTCGGGTGGAAGTTACCACCTCAGAGAACAGTGGGACCCTGCCTCCCTGTATGCCCCTGGCAGACCCCAGCCTCATGGGTTACCCAGACCTAACACCCAGCAGAGAGGAGGCTGCCACTCTCCTGAGCATGTGCCTCCCGGCCTGGGTAACCAGCCTCTTCCTGTGTGCAGGTGCTTGGTATTTCTATCCCTACGGACTACAGACATTCCACCCTGCTGTGGTTTCCTGGTGGGCAGAGAAGGACAGCAGAAGGCAGCAGGGGGGATGGGACTCCAGAGACTCACCACATTTCCAGGTGAGTGTCGCAGGGTGGGAGGCTCCCAAAGGTTTACAGCCAGTTAGATGACAATGAATGTGTCAGGCACTCCCTCCGCCTGCCTGACACTTTACACACAAAGCTGAGGGATGCTGTCCTAGCTAGGATGTCCCTTTTGTTACTATTTGGGGTGCAGGTATGTGTGTGTGTGGAGTGTTGCCTGCACTTAAATATCACTCAAAACTGTATCCAAAAATTAGTTGACATCCCAAGAAACACAGAAAACAAAAGGAAAAGGAATATGACAAATCATCTTGTCTACTTTGTTCCTTTTCTTTCTTTCTTTTTTTTTTTTTCTGTAGAGACAGAGTCTCACTTTATCACCCTCAGTAGAGTGCCGTGGTATCACACAGCTCACAGCAACCTCCAACTCCTGGGCTTAGGTGATTCTCTTGCCTCAGCCTCCTGAGTAGCTGGGACTACAGGTGCCCGCCACTATGCCTGGCTATTTTTTTTGTTGTTGCAGTTTGGCCGGGGCCAGGTTTGAACCTGCCACCCTTGGTATATGGAGCTGGCGCCCTACCCACTGAGCCAGAGGCGCCGCCCTGTTCCTTTTCAATACAATTTCACAAACATTTACTGAGCACTTCCTATGAGTAAGATAATAACCTGGACAGTGGCTTAAAAGTACAAAGCATTTGATTAGTTATGGATTTGTGGGTCATCTGGGTGGCCCTTCTGGTCTGAACAAGGAAGGACCAGTGATCTTGGCCAGGCTCCCTGGTGTGTGTGAGTGTGAGACAAAGAGATTGTGTGTGTATGTACATGCAGTTGGCTGGTGAGTCAGTTGAGGGCTGGCTGATGTAGGCCCCTGCTTGGAACAGCTGTTTTCCACGTGCACTTTCGTCACCCAGCAGGCTAGCCTGGGCTTGTGCCCTTAGCACTAAGCAGGGTTCCAAGAGAGAATCAGGGCAGGCCAGACCTCCGGAGGTCTGCATTAGGAACCAGTGTGCTATCCCTTCTGCCACATCCTACCAGCTGGAGCATATCTTAGAGCTAGTCTAGATGCAGGGTGGGGAAATAGACTCCACCTCTCAGTGGAGGAAGGTCATGTTGCAGAGGGTTTGGACACTGGGAGGAATGACAGACCGTGGCCATTTTTTTGATCTGCCAGAGTCTAAAGATGATTAGGCCCAGGCTGTGCCCTCAAGGAGCCTGCAGTCAGCACAACCAGAAGATGTATGAGCTCAGGTCTTGGTGTTGACAAAAATTTAAAACTCTTTATCCTCTAATTATAGTTATTTGAACTGTGCTTGCATCTCACTGAATTTAATTTGGTTTCACATTTTTAACCATCTCTCTCTCTCTTTTTTTTTTTTTTTTTTGCAGTTTTTGGCCAGGGCTGGGTTTGAACCCGCCACCTCTGGCATATGGGGCTGGCGCCCTACTCCTTTGAGCCACAGGCGCCACCCTTAACCATCTCTTTTTGTGGATATCACTTTCCTGACTATGATCTTATACAGAAGGATCTGTGTAAGTTGACCACCCAAGGGACTGTAACAAACTGGTCAATATCTGCAGGTGGTCAACATGAGGAACTAGGACTACTGTACTGATATGTACATTTGGTATATGTCTGGTCTATGAAAATTCGGTCAATTTAAGGAGATGGTCAATGTAGGGAAGTGGTCAGCTCTGGAGGTTCTGCTGTATTTCATAAACTAATGATATCTGTCATCTATGACTTCTGTTTTTAATCATTAAAGACATTAAATCCAATTCAATTTCAGAGCTACCTTCTCTGTAAAAAGTGGGAAGCAAAAAATGAATACATCTTGTATTTGTTTATGTTTACCTAAAGACACCAGTAAAGATAGTTGCCTGGTCTGGGAGAGGCAGTGGTGAGGATACTGGGTGGATGAGGCAGAGGTTAGGAGCCTGACTTTTTTCTGTGTTGTTGTGCTTTTTAAGTCAAAAAATGTATCGCCTATTTAAAAAATGGAAATTCTTGCTTTCGGCTTTTGGCTCAGAGGAGCCAAAGGTGCAACTTTCTTCAGTCTTCCCAAATCCAGGTTCATCTGACACCAGCCGCCTCCACCATGCCGCCTATAATATAAAAAAAATTAAAAAATGGAAATTCTAACAATCAGAACCTCTGCCACTCACCAGCTGCCTGCCCTTTAATTGACAGTTGACAGCCTATATTTTATGATTTCTCTTGATAAAGAGTTTGTGGTTAAGCCACAAAGTTCTCAAAATTCATGACATACTATCAAATACCACCCTCAAGTCCTGTCTTTTATTCTATCTTCTTTGTGTAACATCCAGTTCAAGAGGAAAAAGAAAGTGTTTTCAAATTATTTTGTCTTTTAGTTGTAGTTACCCACAAGAAGGGAGTAAGTTGTTGTGAGTTGCTCTCTCACACCTGTAGGAGGAAGGGAGGGGGTGATTTCAGCCCAGCAGGTCACCCAGCCCCCTGTGGCCACCCTGCAACATCCCCAGCCTTTTTGTCTTCTTGGACTGTCCTTGCACGCAGACCGTCTCTATGGCCCACCTTTACCCCTCCTGGGGGATCAGACCCCCATACCACGTGCTCAGAGATACTCCTCTGCGTCCACCCTGCACACAACACACCCAGCTCAGATCAGCGGTCCCCTGCCCACCTGCTGCAACTGCCCAGCCTAGCATGTGCTCACCATGGGGTGCCCCTGGGACCTTTTCTTTTTCCCTGTTGGCTGTGTCAGAGTGGTATCTGAGAAGTGCTGTCATCTAAGGGTCTCTCACCCCTGTGGCTGTCTCTCCCTACCCTGTCAGGCTGAGCAGCATGTTCTGTCCCGGGTGCACTCTCTGGAGCGGCGTCTGGAAGCTCTTGCTGCTGAATTTTCCTCCAACTGGCAGAAGGAGGCCCTGCGCCTCGAACGCCTGGAGCTGCGGCAGGGGGCCACTGGCCAGGGAGGCGGTGGTGACCTGAGCCACGAAGACACCCTGGCACTGTTGGAGGGGCTAGTGAGCCGCCGTGAGGCTGCCCTGAAGGAGGACCTGCGCAGGGACACCACCGCCCGCATCCAGGTGGGGAGCTGAGGGTCGTGCGGGTGACACCCATAGGAGTGCAGGACGGTCAGCAGGTGGGGTGCAGCTCACAGGAGAGAGAAAGCAGATGTCATTTGGGGTGGGACAGCTCTGCCATTTGGCAGCTACTCCCATCTCTAAACCTCAGTTTCCTCCTCTTTAAAATGGAGATTCTCACGTCTCCCTACCCGGCCCCCCATCATGAGATGCCTGATCATGGGGCCCTGGCACAGCCCCCGCTACATGTAAGTGCGTGGAGGAGATGGAGCGGGGTCATGTGTGTTTCAGGAATACACTATAGCAAAAAGGGCCAGAACCTGGCTCCGGTTCTAATTATGCCATTTCCTAGTCGGAAGGCCCCTCCACACTCAAACTGTGCCTGAACTCCAGTCTACTCTTCATGTCTGACAGGAAGAACTGGCCGCCCTAAGAGCAGAGCACCAGCAAGACTCAGAAGACCTCTTCAAGAAGATCGTCCAAACCTCCCAGGTGGGCAAGCTGGGGGACACTCAGGAGCTGCGATGGGGTCCTGACCCAGTTCAGGGTGTTCTTGGTCAGAGAGAAAGACGTTTGACTGCTTGGCCCTGCAGAAGGGCCTTCTTTGATGCTGAGTGGAGTGGGGGTGTGCAGTCCTCAATTTCTCAGCTGGAATGCCCTGCAGAGATGTCCTAGGATGTGTTGGGGACAAAGCGGCCCATTGTGCCATGTGGCACATGCTGGACAAATGGATGATGGACAAAATGTCCAAGTGTGTCAGACACAGAGCAAGCCTCTTATAAGGACTTTGACCAGGGGACCAGTTCGACATTTGCTGCATGGATCAGGACACCCTGGGGCAGGGATGAGGTTAACAAAGACCATCTGAGGACTGCACCTGTGGCTCAAAGGAGTAGGGCGCTGGCCCCATATACCAGAGGTGGTGGGTTCAAACCCAACCCCAGCCAAAAACTGCAAAAAAAAAAAAAAGCAAAAACCATCTGGGAGATGGATTTCTGAGCTTGGTATTTTTTGTATTTGTCCCTCTTCCTGTCACAGGAGTCCGAGGCTCGTATCCATCAGCTGAAGTCAGAATGGCAAAGGTAATGGATGCTGCCACTGGCCTAGGCTTGCTCCCCACCCTTCCCCACCTCATTCCCCAGGTAGGATAGGGGAGCAGAGCCCCAGAGCAAAGTTCTGATCCTGTGGCCAAGCAGAGAGCGGATGGTTGAAACCTAGCTCAGGACCTCTGCTGAGAGCGTGTCTTTGAGGTGCTGTGGAGGTTAGCAGGGGGTCGCTGATGGCAGGAGGCAGGCACAGTGGTAGGACGGACTCACAGAGACAGCATGTGTTCTTACAGCTTCATGTGGCTGTCTTATGCTCCAGATGTCATACTTGTCAAGGACAGGAGAGCTGAGGCAGGGGAGATACCAACTCTGGGCTAGTAAAGGAACAGGAGCAGAATTAGCTTTTGGGGGCAGATGAGCCAGTTCCTAGTCACCTATACCATGTTCTACAGCCAGAATCTCCAGCAGAGGTCTTGTCTCTCCCGAGTTCACGATGAGTGGTGACACACACCCTCCTAACAGGGGCCAGCTAGGGGGTCTTTTTTCTTCCTCAGCATGGTCTTACCTCCAACTAAAGAGATCCAGGGCTTAATCTTCTCTCTCGGGTCTAGGATGACCCAAGAGTCCTTCCGGGAGCACTCTGTGAAGGAGCTGGGGCGGCTGGAGGACCAGCTGGTGGGCCTGCGGCAGGAGCTGGCAGCCCTGACCTTGAAGCAGAGCTCGGTGGCAGATGAAGTGGGCCTGCTGCCTCAGCAGATTCAGGCTGTACGGGATGATGTGAGTGAGAACGCCCTCTGCTCTAAGACCTTTCTCCCTGGGGGTCTGCATAACAGGTGCCTCCAGCCCCATGTGTTGGTTTTTCTCCGTTGATGTTCCTTCTGTTTTTCTGTCAATAATCATAGGGAGTTGCTCATAACTCTTTCCTCTGGTGGCTCCCTCCTTCCCTACTCCTGCTGCCAAGCTGAGCCCTGCCTATTTTGGGCCCTGGCCCTGCCATAGCACCTTCTGCTGTATTTGCCAGCCTCCCAGAGTAATACTTTTTTGGTTTCTAGGTGGAATCTCAGTTTCCTGCCTGGATCAATCAGTTCCTTCTGCGAGGTGGAGGAACCCGCAGTGGACTCCTTCAGAGAGAGGAGATGCAAGCTCAGCTGCAAAAGCTGGAGAACAGGATCCTCGCCCACATGGCAGAGATGCAGGGCAAGTCAGCTAAGGAGGCTGCAGCCTCTCTGGGATTGACGCTGCAGAAAGAAGGTGTGATCGGGGTGACAGAGGAGGTGAGGACTACGTGCCACCCCCCCCAAAACATATACACACATGCCTGCACAGGTCTGTCTTCCCTGGAAGCTACAGACCTGGCCAGTCCCACACTGCCAGCTCCTTGGTATGCTCCAGGACAGAAGTGCCATGCAGCAGGCTCTGTGTTTGAGGCCAATATGGTGGGTGGACAGCACCCATTTCTGCCCAGGCACCACCAGCACAGTGAGAGTATAGGAGAGTCAATGTGGTGTGCAGACGGACAAGTCTTCTTCCTGCCACAACTGGGCTCTGTGCCGTATTTCAGGAGGTGCACCGCATCGTGAAGCAGGCCCTACAGCGCTATAGTGAAGACCGCATCGGCATGGTGGACTATGCCCTGGAATCAGGAGGTGTGTGTGCTTGTCCCCTAGCATGTGCCAGGGCAGCTGAGGGTACTACGCAAGCAGGATTTGGGGTCAGCAGAAACCCCTAACCTGGAACTCACAACACAGGCCTACAGTGGTGCAGGGGAGCAGCTGACAATCACAGCTGCTCAGGGGCCTGGGTTAAAGCAAGAGAGGAGGCCTGGGGTATCTGCCCTCCATCCTTACGAGGAGAGAGGTGACACCTGAGTGGGTTGTCTGGGTTCTCATCCCATGCGGGAGCCCACCCTGCCTTCCTGTCCCAGGAGCCAGTGTTATCAGCACCCGATGCTCCGAGACCTACGAGACCAAGACGGCGCTCCTCAGCCTGTTTGGCATCCCGCTGTGGTACCACTCCCAGTCACCCCGGGTCATCCTCCAGGTGGGCACCCAGTAGGGACTACAGCAGGGCCCTGGGCACACTGAGGACTGTCCTGCCCTGGGTCCGGGAGAGCTGGATGCGGGCCCTGCCCTGACAAGATTTTTTGCCCCTCCAGCCAGACGTGCACCCAGGCAACTGCTGGGCCTTCCAGGGGCCCCAGGGCTTTGCGGTGGTGCGCCTTTCTGCCCGCATCCGCCTCACAGCTGTCACCTTAGAGCACGTCCCCAAGGCCTTGTCACCCAACAGTACCATCTCCAGTGCCCCCAAGGACTTTGCCATCTTTGTGAGTATCCATCTCACGGGGGCCAAGAGGGAGTGCAGGAGGACCCTGGTGGGTCTCAACTGAGGATCTAGTTGGGGTTCCTCTTTGGCTGGGAGGGAGACGGGATTAGGAAGAGGTGTAGCCAGGGTAGAAGAGGGCACTTCAGGCTTTGGAAGAAGAAACTGAGGCATGAGAGTTAAGTGACTTCCCACAGGCCACCAGCTACCTGAACCACTGGGTGGAGAGTGTTTCTCTCCCTGCTCTGCACCACCCCCCCACCACACCTCCCCTTCTATCCCTCCACTCTCTTCTGCAGGGGTTTGATGAAGACCTGCAGCAGGAGGGGACACTTCTTGGGAAGTTCACCTACGATCAGGACGGCGAGCCCATTCAGACATTTTACTTTCAGGTACAGGATTCTAGTACCAGCACCCTCACCTCCCATCTGGGAAACAGATGTTTCCCCAGCACTTACTCTGCCAGCCATAGGGTTCAGAGAGGGAAGACTCAGCCACTGCCCTCCACTCCTCTCCCACAGATCAAGATATAGAACCAGAGATGACAACCAAATGGGGTGTAGATACACCCTGCATATGTGAGCAGAGGGGAGGGCACTTTCCAGAAGGGTAGCATCAGGGAAGCTTCAGGACAGGGCCTCCACAAAGGCGAGATTGATGAAAGAAAGGTTGGGGTTACTAGGAAAGGAAGGTTGTGAGGGCCATTCTAGAAGGAGCCACCAGTGTGTGCTGGGGCACAGGCACTCCAGTTGGGCCAGCCGGGGCCTTAGGCTGTGCGTGGGGCTGAAACTTAAGTGGGCATTAGATCTCCTAGGCCCAGTTTGGAAATGCAGATTCCCAACTCAGAAGCACGTGATTCCTTAGGGCTGATGGGACCCAGGAACCTGCTTTTGAACAAACTATCCAGATGGGTCCCAGGCAGGCAGCCTGGCCCTACCCCTGCAGGGAAGTCTTGGTGTGAGGAATTGGGTTGGGCTGAGGGCATCTTGAGAATAGGGCAAAGGATAATGGCAGGAATTTTAGCCTTCCAGGCTGTGGGAAATAACACTGCTCTGCTTTAGGTGACAATATGATGTGCATTTTAGTAAGGTCACTGTGATACCTATAAATGGTTGATGGAAGGAAGCAAACCTGGAGCTAGGGGAACTATCAGGAAGTGGTAGCAGGGAAGCTAGCAGAATGGACGGGTCAAGAAGGGGTGTTGGCAGCGTCCTGGATGTCAGGTGGGAGGGCTGAGTTTGAGGCACCTGGGGGACAGCCCGGCAGAGCTATTGGACACTAGATGTAAAGACTGAGTTGTCAACTCTGAGGTGATTACTGAGCCTGGAGGTTAGAGGACAGGCGGCTGTGTCAGAAAAGCCAGGAGGAGAGGGGATGAGCAGGAGCTCAGTAGGCCTGTTGAGGAGAGAGTTGCTGAACGGCTGGCTTAAACACTGGTATTTGAAAACAACAACAACAAAAAATACTGGCATTTAAGCATAAGAGACAGAGGCCTGATGGACACTTTAGAAAGAAAAGAGGAAACTGCTATGTCAACATCCATCAAACTCTTCTGAAGTTCATTCCATTCATCAGTAATGATGAAACGGCGATATGAATGAATTCATTCCAGTTTTCGGTGAACTGTGCTTGTCCTCAGTACCAGGCCTAGTGCAGGCTCAGGTGGGTCATTGGCCCCGTAGGAACACTGGAAACTGCTCCAGAGACTGAACAGGGGGGTGTGAAGCCCAGATCTCTTGAGCCAGGAGGAGTGGGGATTTCTCTGCCCAAGGTGAGACTGTCTCCTCACACCTTCTCTGTCAGGAAGGTCTCTTGAGACTCTATGGTGCTCTTAACCCCTTTTTTCTCTACCCAGCCCCCTAAGATGGCCACATACCAGGTGGTGGAACTGAGGATCCTGACTAACTGGGGCCACCCTGAATATACCTGCATCTACCGCTTCAGGGTGCATGGGGAGCCCGCCCACTAGCCCTGCTTTCTCCTGCCAGCTGCAGCGCCTGGAGTGGGTCGACACCCACCACTTCCTCCACACGCTTCATCAGCGCCCTGACTTCTGGGAATAAGAGCCAGGAGCTCCAGCCACATGGAGAGAAGGCACCAGCAGCTCCTCTCACTCTTCCTTCCCCTCAGGCATGGGCGCATTTACATATATAGCATGTGGGGTGCAGGGAGGATGAGAGGTGGGCCCTGAAGGCCCTGGAGGCATTGTGAAGGAAGCAGGCCCCAAGGCTGCAGGCAACGTGGGCTGCCTCCTCCCCTGGCAGGGAGGTGAGGCCCTGGGAGGAAGGCACTCAGCACCGAGGAAGCAGCTGGTGTCACGCTTCTAGGCTTTTCCAGAAGACTAGTGCCATCAACCTAGGGACACCTGAACCACAGGGTCCCTGAGGAGCTTCCATAGAAGCCTGTATCTGTCCCAGGTATTAAGGGGGATAGAGGGCCTGGTTGTCTGTGTGGCTCTTGGAGCCTGGACCAGCCCTGCTGGCTTCTTCGCAGTGGGAGGAGTTGCTTTTCTCTCTGCTGATGCTGGCGATAAGGCCCACTCTGCTCCCGACTCCTGCTAGGGACTGCTGTGCCTCAGAGCACACTTTCCACTTCTGTGGAAAGTGTGTAGGGAGCCCCAGGCATCCCACTTGCGTCTGCGATTAGCTGGTAGGGGAGCAGGGGATTTTCTGAGCTCTTATGGTGGTCCAGTGGCAATGCTGATGGTGTCGTCCAGGGTATCGGGAGGGCTGTCTGCACTTCCGCACTCCCATCCAGTCAGGCCCTGATGTCAGGGCCCTACCCTCAGGCTCTTCCAGCTCTTGCTCAGATTTTTGTCTCCTTTCTGGCTTGTTCTCTATGGTACCAGTTAGTAGGGGCTGGGGGAAGAGGCTAGTAGAAGTTGCCCTGAGTAGGAAGATGAGGAGGGGGCTTTTAGAGCCAGCAGGCCCTGCTGTATTATGTATATATTTTTCAAGGTCTTTTTTTTTTAACTGAAAAGCTAAGGGCTTGAATCCTAGCCCTGTTCTATGGGGCATTGGGTGACACTCAGTTCCCTTGTTCCTGGCCCAGAGGGCTTGGGCCTGCACGGAACAGGCAGGAGGGCTGTGTGGACATGTGCCCTTTGTTATAGGGCTGGCACCTAAAGTGGATCTAGAGCAGGTGGTGGTGAGGTAGCAGCTGTCCCCCTCCCTCCAGTGCTGGCCCCTACCCCATCCCACAACAGCCAGGTGGTTTTTTGCGCTCTCCTGTCACAAATGCTGCACTACTGGTTTTTAAGTTTTTTATCTCCAGATTCTAATTTATGCCTATGCAAAAAATAAACAATGCCCAGGATCAAGGTAATGTGGTTTTTATGTGGTCATCACACAGGCTACCTGCTCTTGGGAAAACAAGGGAATAAATAAAGTCTTGGCCAAACTGATGTCCCCAAGATTCCTAACGTCTAGAAACCCAGGACTTTTAGCTAAAGACCAGTTGTGATGGGGAACAGGACCTGAGCAGGTCTACTCCAGTGTTAGGAGTTGGCAGGAGGCAGTATGGTGGCTGTATTAGCTGTCCCTAATACCCCACACTACAGGGGTAGCTTCCCTGTCTATCAGTCAGAGATAGTAAAAGCTATCCACTTACCTGCTGCCCCCACCCCCTGGTGTGCAGTGATGCCCTTCCATGGGAGTTAGACATTCATTGCTCTGAACAGCCAGAATCTGCCAGCCCAGTGGGGGGATATGGAGGGGGAAGGTCCCCAGATTCAGTCTAGAGGTGATTCCCTCATGTACCCTGAAGCCTCTCCTACTGACCATGGCACCTGGCCCAGGGCTAGTGTCCCTCATGTCTGAGAAGACAGAGGCAGGCCAGCACTCTGGGAGGCCGGGGTGGGTGGATTGCCTGAGTACAGGTTGGAAACCAGCCTCTGAAAATAGCCGGACGTTGTGGCAAACGCCTGTAGTTCCAGCTACTTGTGAGGCTGAGGCGAGAGAATCACTTGAGCCCAAGAGTTTGAGGTTGCTGTGAGCTATGACGCCACAGCACTCTACCAAGGGTAACAAAGTGAGACTCTGTTGCAAAAAAAAGAAAAAAAAAAAAACAGGCAGGGACCAGTCAGTATGGAGGATTGTGGGGACAGACACAAGAGAGGGGCTAGGTGGAGCACAGATCCAGCCTGGAGTCTTTAGGTTCCGTGTCACCTCCCCCACTTCACTAAACACCTGCTCTGCCTCTAGTGCCATTTTCAACAAAGGAGATAACCCTGAGAGGCACCAATGAGTAAGTCCCTGAAGCCATCAGAGCTCTATGCCTCTTTGCATGCCCGCCTGGGCTGGGCACCTGCCCCTACCCACATGCAGATCTGGCAGCACCTCCCCCAGCCCCATCAGACCTGTGCAGCTCCTGTGCCAGGCATAGTCCCGTTACCTCATCTCTGTGCCAGAGTGGCCAATAAGGTGGCATAGTGATCCTGACTGTGAAGTGGAGGATCTGGCCACCTCTGTCCTTGTCCCACCATCACAGTCCTTACTCCTGGTAAAGATGCCACAAACACCTGCTGCACAAACAGAAAGGTCAGGCCTTGCCATTCAAGATAAAACTGGATTCACTTTATTCTTCAACTACAAAAGGGCTGGTGTTTTGTTCCAAATAGATAGTTGGGAGGGCTGAGACCTCTAGGGACTTTTGTTGTCCCTGTGAACAGTAAAACACTGGATGCAGTTGGCCCCCTGCTGGCCTGGAGTGTGCCTAGTGACTACACAGATCCAGACCCACCCTCCTCAGTGTCTGAGGGCAAAGGCGAGAGCGGTGGCCAGGCCTCATGAATACAAAGAATGGTTTTGGCAACGATAGCTGCTCTTGGGGCAAAAGAGCTCAGACTAAACGAGGTTCTGCCACAGCTAAGTCCTATAGACACACGCATTCCATGGCCCCTGCCATGCCAGGGCATTCGATGCTGGAGGCCTCCTCTGTGAAGGCGTCAGTGGGCAGCAGCCCCTGGAAGCAGAGTCAAGGCAGAGCGAGAGGGTAACAGCCACCCGACAAGGGATCAGCAAGGGCCAGAGGACAAGCTGGAGCAGCTAACTGGGAAAAGTGTGGGAACAAGGCTGGTACTGGAGTTAACACCTGCTGGTGACATGTAATGTTTCTCTCTGAGCTTCAGTTTCCTTAACTAGAAAAAGAGAACTAATAACATCTACATGTACCTCAGATATGGCAGCTATGAACATCAAAGAACATGGAACATGAGACCCCATGGCAGTCCCAGCTGCAGCAAACACATCAGTGCCAAGTCTCCTCTTCCAAGCTTGCATAGGGCAGAGGTGGCATGGATGGTTAACAGCATGGTGACCCACTCACTGAGCTAGCACATCCCATGTTCAGGGCAAACCAAGGTCTCACCTACGTTCTCACTGAATGTGTACAACTCTGGTGGGATCTGCCTCTTGCTGTAGGTACAGAAAATGAGGAAGTGGTAATGTGCCCTGTGTCACATAGCTAGGGAAGGAGCCCTAACGGGCTCGCTCCTACTCTCAGCTGTTGCCAGGAGCTTAAGGGCAGGCAGAAAAATGCGCTCCCATGGCAGCACCTCCACCTGGAGGGGCTGGGCAGGGAACACAACGCTGTTAAGTTGGAACAAACTTTTATTTTGATGCTGGTCTGACTGGTCGATGGCCGTGGGTCAGTGGTAAGTAGAAACAGCTGGAAGGTGAGGAGGAGCAGGGACCAGCAGTCAGGAAGCAGACGGAAAGGAGAAAGTTGGGGACAGGAAGGAGGCAAGGCTGAGGAAAGACCCAGCCAGCTGGGTGTCTGCCCCAGCTAGAGAAGGAACACCCCCTGCCCATCAGCCCACCCTACAAGGAGGGCTTCAGTGTAGAGCTGAGTCCTGCCTGGCTGGGGCCTATGTCACCACCTGTGGCCTATACAACCCCACCTGCTACTCCAGGCAGGGGTTCTTCTAGAGGGCCGAATGCTCTGTGCTAAGCATAGAAGAATCTCTTTCACTCCCCTCTACCTGCCTAACCTGATGCCCCAATTGGGGCTTCCAAACCTGGGCCTCAGGCCCTTCACTGCTATGCTCTGTAGCAGTGGCGCTAGGGCCATGGGACAGGGAAGGGGATTCCAGTCCCAGCCCAGCTCAGAGGAGCATCCTCCACCCTTAGCAACAAGAGGCGCTAGAAAACATAACCCTGAGCAGACCCAGACGGCAATCTAGTAACCAGTGCCTGAAGCCCAACAAAAAGCCAATGTCTAGGAAAGGAGCGGCTCCAGGCCAAGGTGAGCACTTCAGGGCTGAGTAGATCGGCAAAGGCAGGAGCAGAGGGCCAGCCAGGCGAGCAGGATTGTCTCCATGGGGAAAACCCATCAGATATCTTTGGGTCAGTGGCCAGGGTCAGAGTCTGGGGCAAGGAGAGTCCTATAATCCCATTGCCACTGCCCTCCACACATCTACAGGTCACACAGGAGAGCTTTTGGCATTACCTGTTTGGAGACTCAAAGGGAAAAGAGGGAGAGAGAGAAAAAGGGAAGCCATCGCTTTCTCCCTATTAAAATCCCCAAGTCCTAGACTGAGGACTCCCTGCTCTGGCGGCAGCAGACACTGAATCTCAGAAGCCCCTCTGCCCAGTCTGGCTCCATGGAAGGGGCTTCTGAGTGCCGAGAGGAGCCGTGAGACAGGAAAGGTCGGCTTCTTCAGCTCATGACATCGCCTCACAGTCCTGAGGATTCTCACAGAGACACACAGGCAGGCAGGTAGGCGGGCAGCCAGGGAGGAAAAGGACAGAGACTGACAGGGCCCTGGTGGTGGCCAAGTGCCACAGATACACACACACACACACACACACACACACAAATGTAGACAGAGACATATAATAAACAGAATAAAAACTAAGGGCCCAGATGTACAAAAAAACGTGTGAGTGAGGAAGAAGGCAGGGAGGAAAGAGGGTGGGAGATGGTCAGTCCTCTGGAAGTCTGGCCATCTTCCTCAGCTCATAAATTACAACCCCCCTGGAAAATAGGGGTGGGGCAATGCGGAGGCTCTGGCTGTGGCCTGGGTGGGCAGGCAAGTGGCGGTCAGAGCTGCTCTGTCATTCTGGTAGAGCAGTGGCCAGAGTGTGAGGACCCCTTGGGTGGTGGGGGTGAACCAGGTAAGATTCAGCATCCACTGGCAGGAGTCACACAAGCCCCCTGGGACTTCACCTTGTGGCGCTGTCCCCCTCGTCGCCGGCCACCGCTGCTGGGCTTAGGCTGAAAAAGAAAAAAAAGCTTGAGAAGCACTGGCCCACTGGGAATAGGGCAAACAACAGAGGGGCCAGGCAGAGGGAGAGTGTGACATGAGAGGGGTCCGATGACAGTGTGATCCTAGCCCTCTAGCCTTCGCCTGACTCAGTCTACTAGGTGACCTTGCAAGCAAAACTTCCCTCTGTCTGTACAGTGGAGCAGTGCCCAGCCTGCCTCCCTCAAAGGACAGTCGGACATATGTGATAATGGTGGGAGGGAGCTGTTCAAAAAAGCACAAGGTAGAGCAGAGATCAGCACTCAGCACTGTTGACGGTGACAAGAGAAAGGAAACAAGTAAGCCGGGGAAAAGCTCAACAGGAGACAGAAGGGACAAGGTGGACCAAAACAGAACTTTCTTCTCTAAAGAGGGGATGGTGGAGAAAGACCCTGGGGAGAGAGGGCAAGGGGGTGCCAGGCCTTCATCAGGCCAGGAGAGAGCTCCTGGGGGACAGCCAGCAGAACATGCTGAGTACGAACATAGTGGCACAGCCCAAGGCCGCCTCTCCTTCAGGATGTGTGCGTGTTGGCATGTCAGGGAGGAGACACAGGAGGGCCCTCTAAGATAGTGTCTCTCAAACCTGTTGGACTGCTGTGCACACTCTCACACAAACTATTCACTCTTGCTATAAAGGGGAAATCTTGACATTTTTCGATTCCATTTCATTAAAACCAAATGCTAGTCAGGACCAGTTAAATTCATTTTAGGGAGGCCACACCCCATGCTTTGGAAAACACTACCTTGTAACTTACAGAGGCAAACAGCTCTCACTTGGATGGCACTCAAGTCCAGAAGTTGCTAAAAACAGCTGTCGATGCCTAAGATGCTCCTATGTGTCCCCGCCACCAAATCAGGGGAACAGCCACAGCCCCTGCTATCCTGCCCAAAGCTGCAAGAGACCCATGCTCACCTGTGGCTGGAGACCGCTGGATACAGCTGGCTGTGCAGCCCCTAGAGAGGAAGCTTCATCCCCAGGTTGGGGTGCGCCTACGGCTGGCCCGCTGGATGGGCCCCCCTCTTCTCGTTTGGTCAGAGGGCCCTTTTTTGTTGACTGCATTTTAATCTGCTGGGGCTTGGAGTTCATCGGGGAGTTGTTGGTGGTCTGTAGGAGCTGTGGGAACCAGGGGGTGAGGATGGGGCTGGAGCTGCAGGGCAGTGGCATCGACTCGGCTGCCCACCCGTGTTCCCACTCTTTCTCAGGGACTTCCCATTCTCTGGTCTGTTTTTTTTTTTTTTTTGAGACAGAGTCTTAACTTTGTCACCCTTGGTAGAGTGCCATGGCGTCACAGCTCACAGCAACGTCAAACTCCTGGGCTCAAGTGGTTCTCTAGCCTCAGCCTCCCAAGTAGCTGGAACTACAGGTGCCCGCCACAGTGCCCAGCTATTTTTAGAGACTGGATCTCGCTCTTGCTTAGGCTGGTCTCGAACTCCTGAGCTCAGGTAATCTGCCTGTTTGACCTCCCAGAGTGCTAGGATTACAGATGTGAGCCACCACACCTGGCTCCATTCCCTGGACTTGACAGTCTAGCGAGGAAGATGGCAGGAGGGCTGTGACAGAAGACAGTGATAACAGAAGAGTTCTCATCCCTAGTCAGTGGCTTGGGATTGCCATGACCCTGGGCTCACTCACTTCCTGCCTCTGGCCAGCCCAGAAAGGCTCCGTCTTGTTCTCTGCTGCAGTTACTGTCCTCACAGAGTAATCTGTGAACCTCTCTGCCACCTCCCACTCAGCTCAGCTCCCAGACCAGGGTCCAGCCTGCTGAGAACCTGATGAGTCATGCTTGAGGCTCTCTTGACTGATAAGGTGGCCAAGACTCCTCAGAGCATCAGCTCCATCTGTAGCCCAGAATCCTGCAGCTGCTCCTGTGATAAGGGTCTAGGGCAAGTTTTAACTTCAGGCCTCCCAAAGAAACCAAGTGAATGTCTCATTTGCTGGAAATATTCAGAGTTTGGCTATCAAAAATCTAATAAAGCTACCATTAGTCAGGAGCAACTGTCTCAAAATCTTCCCTTGTGGCCCAAGATCAAACTCAAACAAAGCAGGGAGGAGGCCCAGTGCATCTGTAAGGGGTACCTCAGTGTGTGCTATGGCCTCTGCCAAACTCCCAGCCAGTCACAGAGGCAAATGCCTCCAAGGATATGACCCCCACCTCCCCAACATACACAATCCCACAATCACTATGGATGGACCCAAGGAAAGTCTTCCTGGAAGAAAAGTCAGGTAAGGCTGATTCTAAGATTTCAGACAGGCTGGGATCTAAGATCTCTTCCTTCTCTAGATGGAACAGGTGTCAAACCACTCTATCAAATGCTCCTACACATGGCCACAGATCAGGTCTGCAGAGGGCAAATGTAGGCTCCAGGATATACAAACAGCTCAAACCCCAGGGGAACACAGGCTCACAACCCCCTGTGCTATCTAGCACTCACCGCAACCAGACCCCTGCTCTGAGGGTAGACGTTGGTGCAGCCCCAACCAAGCCACAGGAACCTGTGCTGGTATCTTGAATGGCTAGGCCCAGACACTCTGCCACCAGTTTCCTATGGAGGGAAGCCACACCCCAACCCCACCTTCTCTCTTCCATGGTAACCACCAACACCCACAATGGGAGGCCAAGGGGCACCTCTCCGGATGTGCAAAGAAGACGGCACTGAGGCCACACCTCAGTGATGGTCCAGCTTTCCCAAATCAGGGACTGTGCCTCTATCCCTAGAAGTTAGGGAGACTCCTCAGGGTTCCTCAAGAAGAGCCTGTTCAAGGTCACTAGAAGAGGAGTGGCCTAGTGCTCCCTGAGGGCCAGTAAGGAAGTCTGCCTCGGCCATACCTTAGTGATGGTGCCAACAGCCTTGGTGCGGCCTTCCCGGAACACCAGCCGCTGGTCTATGTGCAGGTACTCTGGGGTCTTGATGAAGCGAAAGTGCACGGTGGCCTTGTCCCCAGTACGCAGACAGTCCTTGTCCATGCTCAGAATGGTGGCCGTCTGCCTGATGCTCCCACAGTGCACTGCCAAGGGAGCCAGAGATCAAGACAGGCTTGAGCTACCCTGTGGCCTCAGGATAAGAGGCAGCAGCAAGTGAAAGTACGAAACACTCAAGCTGCAGCAGGGTGGGGCTTATCTCCAAGGCCTATTCTTGGCTCTGATCAGCTTCACGCTCTCCCTCCTTTTCCTCAGTTAGACCCCATCCCCTCATACCCTACTCAGCCCAGTGCAGACAGGGGTCCTAGTCCCTGGGCTTAGGGGGTACTCTGTTTGCATATGTGCCTCCTCACTGTACTGAGCTCCTGAGGACAAGACCCTTGCCCATCTACCTCATCTTTGTCCCTAGGCCCTCGGCAACACCACGTGGCAACATACACAGCGGTATTCAGCAGACATTGGCTGAAGGATGCAGGTGATATCCTTCAGCATAGTGTCTACAGGACTAAATAAATGCTGCAGTGCCTGGCTGGAGCAGAGAATGGCATCACTAGACACAATGAAGAAGACTTGCTGCTTGGTTGGGGCTCCAACTATAGGCCTTGGGTCACTTGGGGCACTTTCTCAAGGGAGCTAGCACAGGGGCCTCCCACCCATGGCCTGGCCTCCTACCCATGGCCTGGTAGCGCGGGCTAATCGTGGTGGGGTGGTGGAGGACGAGAATCTCAGCCTCAAACTCCCAGGAGGCTTGGGGATTCAAGCGTGGGGAAACCATCACCATGCCTTTCCGGATGGACGATCGCTTAATCTGAAAGACAGAGGGAACCCCAGTCCTTAGGGACAATGATGCCTTCTGGTTTTATCCCCTGGTCCTAAAGACCACCCCAGCTGAGCCTGGCCCCTCACCATACTGGACTACTAGCCTTGTAGGGCGGCCAGCATGAACAGACTTAGTGCTACATGGGAAGCCCAGACACTGCTACTGGGGGTCAGGAAAGATTCCATGCAAAAACTGGCATTTCAGTTGCTAGGCCTTGAACAATGGGAGAGAAGGAAAGGCAAGTAAGCAATCAGGGGGAAGGGACAGCTGATCATGATCTAACCACTGAAGAGAGAAGAGAAAGTCCCACTTTTCCTGGTTAATTTGGTTGGCAAAAAAGGTGGATGAACTCAGGGCTAGCACTCACCCTAAAGCCTAGGAGATAGAATGATGAATGAGAAGGGAACCTGGCATAGATCCCAATAGCCCCATGCAGAAGAATCTTCCTATCTGATCTCCCCACCGAGCTGGGAGCACCCTGCTCAGGCACCAAAGGAAGAATGCTTAGGAGGCAGTCCTGGGTTCAAGTCCTACCTCTAGCACTTATAAGCTGTGTGTCTTGGGCCTCATCTGTCAAATTGATGTCAGTAATTCCTACCTTGCAGACCAGCTGAAGACGGTGAGTCAAGCATCTGGCCCAGAGCCTGGCATAATGGAGCCCAAGGGGATCTTTTCGTGTCATCACCACTCACCTTCTTCAGCGCAAAGGATGCCGTCTGGCCCCCACGAACCTCCTTGACAGGCATGCGTTTGCGATGGATGGATTTGACAGCAATGGACAGGAAATTACCCAGGGGGTCTGGGCCCAGCAGCAGCGTATCATTCAGCTTGATCAGGCCTCTCAGTGTTGTCCCCGACACTACCGTCCCCACACCCTGCCAAGGAGAAGACCCTGGCTTGGTAAGTCCATCCTTACCACAGACCCACCACCTGATGCCCCTGTAGTAGGTCCATGCAGCCACACCCCAGAGCCACTCACAGGCACAGAGTAGGTGTCATCAATCTGAAACTCAGCAGGTTCTTCCTCCCTATAGCTGGTACGGGGGGAGAGGAGGTTGAGGAACATCTTCAGCAGATCTAGGTTCTCGCCTGTAACGTTGGAGATCTGGAATATTGGGCACATCCTAAATGGAGGGGACAGAGGAAGAGAGGAGAGAGGAGCTCAGGTGGCCCACTCCTGCCTTGACACAGGGTACAGCAGCAGCAGGGCTCCTGGAGCAGATACTGCTGCTCATGACTCCACCTCTCCCTTACCCACCTTCAAGGGCTTCACCCTTCTGCCTGGCCCTAGTAAACTTCTACTTAGCCTTGCTCCAAGACCTTCTTATCTTACTTAGTTTTGTCTCTGAAACCTATCCCCTTCCTGTCGTTCCACCACTACCATACTTTGGAACCTCAAGACTGCTTCTTCTTCCTGAAGCAGTAGCATGTCTTTCTACACATGCTCCCTTAAAATCCTTAATGGCCTCTCCACCACAGATGGTAACATGAATCCCTTTTCCCAAAATTCCCAGTCCTTCACACTCAGGCTTGTATCATCTCTGCAGACGTGTTTCTTAGAAACTCTCACAGTCCAGCCATATCGGAAAACTCTTCCTCCTCCTCACAGCTTGGCATTTTCCTGCCCCTGTGGATTTGCTCACTTGGACCTTCCTTCCTCCACTCCTTTCCTCTTATCCAACTGCCAGACTCTTCTCCTCCTTTAGAGCTTATCTCAAATACTACTCCTTCCATGAAACCTTTGCTGGATGGACATACTCAACTCCTCTGAGTTCCTGGAGAGCGTTTGTGTCTCTGTTATACATGACTACGTCTGATTTTCCATCAGAGTTATCAAAATGGGCTCGATTTCACCTATTTAGGGTGAATTAAATTCTAGAGATCAGGAATTATACATTCCCCACAGCTCTGAGAATACTTCCTGCATAGAATAGCCACACAACACAAGTGAGCTAAAATGGGGCTGTCTGGAACGTGCCCCTCTGTTGGCCAGCTAGAGGCATCAGAGAAGAGGCACTGGAAGGAAGCCGGATGGTTCTGGGTCCTTCACTGCAGACCAAGTCAGGAGGCAGATCACTGCTGAGAAGCCCCCAGGCTCTGGGCAAAGAGGCAGAGTTAATGAAGTTCACCATTGTCAAGAGAGTATCTCTGACCAAAGAGCTTAACATTTCAAGGACAAGGGCTGTGCTCAAGTCAACTCTGAATTCTCAATTTCTAGATGAATAGCCTAGCAGAACAAACATCCACTAAGTATTTAAGGAATGAAAGGATACATTAATAAGTAGATGCCAAAACTAATCTGTGATTAAAGAGCTTTTCAGGAACAATAGTCTAAAGAAATAATAACAGTTACAGAATATGACTATGTACCATTCTAAGTGCTTTATATACATCATTTCCAGCACCATGAGAGCCCTCTGAGGAAATGTAATATTACTTCCATTTTATAGATAAGGACGCTGAAGCATTAGCTGGGATTCCAATCTCAGGAAGGCCAGCATCTCAGAATCTGGGTCACTCGCCACAGCCCCTGGGCAACAATGCCAACCTGAGACCTTGTGTTAAGACCAGAAATTTCTATTTCTCCCAGCTCTGAATAATAAGAGGTATTCTGATATAGTGTTTTCATGAGATCTCATGCCAAACAGTCACACTGGGCCCATCACTTGTGCAGCTCCGCCAGCAAGGGTGCCTGCCTGGAAGTGCATGCCCCCACCGGTTACCTCTCAGAGCTGAAGTTGGAGGCTGTAACAATCACATCATCCTTGCTTTGTACCAGCACGGGAATCTTCCGGCAGCCTGGTGACTTCAGCAAGCGTTGTAACAGCTTCAGGGTTTCTTAAAGGGTGAAATGGAACAGAATTAGGGGACACAGGCTTCTCTTTGGCCAGGCTTCCAGGGCAAGATGGGTCCACTCATTACTGATGCAAGCAGAAGACAGACAGAACGCCCAGTATTAAATGCCACAATGCCTGGAGAAGCAAAAAAGGAGGATCAAAACTTTGGGTGGGTATATACTGCTAGAAAGCACACGGTCTGCTTTCTAAGGCTCTGAGACCGAAACCTAAAAGATTTCTCCAGAGTCTCTAAAAACCCCACATCCTGTAAGCAAGAGACTCTCGGGGGGAAAGGGAATCCCTGAAAAAACTGATGTTCTTCCCAGAATGCATTGCTTCTTGGAAAAATTTCACCTGACAAAAAGACTCTCTTAGAGGCCAGGTGTGGTGGCTCACACCTATAATCCTAACACTCTGGGAGGCTGAGGCATGTGGATTACTTATGCTTAGGAGTTCGAGACCAGCCTGAGCAAGAGTGAAATCCACCTCTATTAAAAATAGAAAAACTAGGCTCGGCGCCTGTGGCTCAACAGGCTAAGGTGCCAGCCACGTACACCTGAGCTGGCGGGTTCGAATCCAGCCTGGGCTCGCCAAACAACGATGGCTGCAACCGAAAAATGGCCGGGCATTGTGGCGGGTGCCTGTAGTCCCAGCTACTTGGGAGGTGGAGGCAAGAGACTTGCTTTAGCCCAGGAATTGGAGGTTGCTGTGAACTGTGATGCCACAGAACTCTATCCAGGGTGACAGCTTGAGGCTCTGTCACCAAAAAAAAAAAAAAAGAAAAGAAAAACTAGGATCAGCGCCGTAGCACAGTGGTTATGGCGCCAGCCACATGCATGGAGGCTGGCGGATTTGAGCCTGGCCCAGGCCATCTAAACAACAATGACAACTGCAACAACAACAACAACAAAAATAGCCAGGGGTTGTGGCGGGCCCCTGTAGTCCCAGCTACTTGGGAGGCTGAGGCAAGAGAATCACTTAAGCCCAAGAATTTGAGGTTGCTGTGAGCTGAGATGCCATTGCACTTCACCGAGGGTGACACAGTGAGACTCTGTCCCAAAATAAATAAATAAATAAATAATAAAAAGAAAAAGAAAGATAGAAAAACTAGGGCCAGGCACGATGGCTCACACCTGTAATCCTACCGCTCTGGGAGGCCGAGGGGGGTGGATTGCCTGAGCTCACAGGTTGGAGACCAGCCTGAGCCAGAGCAAGACTTCATCTCTAAAAAATAGCCGGGCCTTGTGTGGTGGGCACCTGTAGTCCCAGCTACTTGGGAGGCTGAAGCAAAAGAATCACTTGAGCCCAAGAGTTTGCGGTTGCTGTGAGCTATGATACCATTCCACTCTACTGACGGCGACAAACTGAGACTCTGTCTAAAAAAAAAAAAGGCCAGGTGCGGTGACTCACGCCTGTAATCCTGGCACTCTGGGAGGCTGAGGCAAGTGGATTGTCTAAGCTCACAACTTGAGACCAGAGCCAGAGTGAGACCTCCACCTCTAAAAATAACTGGGCGTTGTGGCAGGTACCTGTAGTAGTCCAAGCTACTTAGGAGGCTGAGGCAAGAGGATCATCTGAGCCCAGAGTTTGAGGTTGCTGTGAGCTATGACACCATGGCACTCTACAAAGGCAACAAAGTGAAACTCTGTCTCAAAAAGAAAAAAAAAAAGGCTCTCTTGGACATTTTGAAGTCTGCAGAGACCCTTACTAGGATGTCTTCCAAAAGTTCACCTTCCCGTTCTCTTCTACCATCCTCAACAATGAGGGAGAGAGGCACGAAGGCCCAGTCCTGCAAAACTGTGTTGAAGCTTTGGTGGCAAAAGGTAGTCAGATCTCTGCCCAAACTTCTCCATATATATCTAGCTTAGCTGGTGGAACCCAACTTCTGCCTCGGGTCATCTGAAAAGTGGGGCCAGATCAGGGATCTCAAGGATCCTCTGTTTGGAACCAGAATGAACAAACAACAGGGGATAATTCCAGCCTATGTTCAAACCGAGAGCTAAACAGGGGAGAAAGAAGATGATTTTGGGCTAAAACCTTAATACAGTGGGTGACAGCCCCAGTCAGAGTGGCTGCTACTAGCTGGAGGCTTCACTTACCTTGCAGGATGTTGGCAGGACACATGTCAATCTTGGTGACTACCACAAAGACAGGTACATTGAGTGCCAGTGCCAAGCCCAAGTGCTCCTTGGTCATCCCCACGATGCCAGCATTGCTGCCCACCTACCCCAATACAGAAAGGAACTGTCAGGGAAAGGGAGGCAGAGACTGCTGCGAGGTGGGCAAAGATCACGTTAGCCCCTGATTCAATGATGCTATTTTTTTTTTTGAGACAGAGCCTCAAACTGTCACTCTGGATAGAGTGCTGTGGCATCATAGCTCACAGCAACCTCCAATTCCTGGGCTCAAGTGAATCTCTTGCCTCCGCCTCCCAAGCAGCTGGGACTACAGGCACCCGCCACAACGCCCGGCCATTTTTTGGTTGCAGCCATCATTACTGTTTGGCGGGCCTGGGCTGGATTCAAACCCGCCAGCTCAGATGTACGTGGCTGGCGCCTTAGACCTTTGAGCCACTGGCGCCAAGCCTGATGCTGGCTATTAAAATCTGAGGAAACTTGTGAACAATAAAAAAGAGAAACCCAGACAGACTGGGAAAACAACTGATTTATCCCTGGCCCTTAGTCTCCCCATCTATAAAATGGGGAGATAACAATACACACTTTATTTATTTATTTATTTATTTTGGGAGACAGAGTCTTACTATGTTGCCCTTGGTAGAGTGCCATGGTGTTACAGCTCATAGCAACCTCAAACTCTTGGGCTTAAGCAATTCTCTTGCCTCAGCCTCCCAAGTAGCTGGGACTACAGGCGCCCACCACAAACGCCCAGCTATTTTTTTTGTTATTGTTGTAGTTGTCATTGTTGTTTAGCAGGCCCAGCCCCGCCAGCCCCAGTGTATGTGGCCAGCGCCCTAGCCACTGAGCTACAGGCGCCAAGCCACAATACCCACTTTAGAAGGTTGAGATTTAAATGTCGTAACACATGAATGGTCCAGCACACAACCAGCATGAACTAGGTGTTCAAGCTATGACAGCTGTTACTACTGTTACTATTCCTTCTAATAACAACGAATGTTTTAATTTTTTTTAATTTTTTTTTTTTTTTTGAGACAGAATATCACTATGTCCCCTCAGTATAGTGCCGTGGTGTCACAACTCACAGCAACCTCAAACTCCTGGGCTCAAGAGATTCTCCTGCCTCAGCCTCCCACGTAGCTGGGACTACAGATGCCCACCACAATGCCCGGCCATGTTTTTGGTTGCAGTTGTCATTGTTATTTAGCTGGCCCGGCCGGGCTCAAACCTGCCAGCTCCGGTGCATGTGGCTAGAGTCCTACTTACTGAGTTATGAGCACCAAGTGTTTTTAAATATCATCATAAAGACTAGTTAAATAAGTTAAAGCACATGTACAAAAAGTGTCATACAAAAGAAAGAAGAAACTCTTATCTACTAATATGGACTAATCACCAAGATGTATCTTCAAGGGGGAAAGGACAAGGTGTACATGTTATGCTACCGTGGAAAGAAGTGAGTGGTGACCATAGCGTGGCTTGAAAAAGCTCAGATGTCCCCGAATGTCTTACACAAATATCTTTGTCTGAGATAATAAAAACATAGATTAGCTAGTGGAAGATATCAGGGAACTATTGTTCATTTTCTTGGTTACAATAACAGTAGAACACAGTCCTTACTTTTAGGAGCGGTATGCTGATATGTGGCAAAGAGTCACAATGTCTACAATCTGCTTTCAAATGATTCAGCAAAAAACAAACAAATAAAAAAAAGACCCAAAACTGTATGTACATATGTGTACATATATATACGTATGTACCCATCACATATGCATATAATTATGACAAAGTGTTAATGGTGTTGAATCTAAGTGGTAAGTTTATGTATTCATTATATAATTCTTTTAATTTTTCTGAACGTTTGACATTGGAGGAATTGGAGGCAATATACCACCAAATGTGTATATTGTGGTGGTATAATGCCCATCTCCAGCAGGTACACAAAAAACTGGAAATACCAGTTGCCCCCAGGAAGATACTGGATCATTGAAGAAGGGATACTTTTCACTGTAAGCCCTTTGGCACCTTTTTATTTTTATACCATATAAATGTATTATTTACTAAGACAAAATAAAATTACAAAGAAAAAAATGCCATGACATATTTCTGTAGTGCTTTATCCATTCTTGAGTGTCTGTACTGAGATGCTCGTTTGATCGTCACAGCTAAAGATGAGTCACCATCCTGCTGACATAGATGACCTGTGACTGACTGTGTTCCCTTTTCCCACATCAGGACACCTCTACAATCTTCCTCCTAATTCTTCCCATTCCCTTCAACCACCTTTCCAATCCAACCCAGACTTCCTATTGTTCTTCCCAACCTGGATAAGAGAGTTCTCTATCTATGCCATCTATATATATTAAATATTTTTTCCTGAAAATCCAATGTCATAAAAAATAATGAAACATTTCATTATTTTATGCAGAAATTTAAGAATTTGGATCACAGCCTAAAAGTCAGATAATGTGAATTTAATGTTTTATCTGGGGTGAACACACTTCCATTAACTGGTCTTGCTCACTGTAGTTCAAGTGCCAACAAGAGTGTTCTTACCATATGTCCTGCCTCTCTTTACTACACTCTACCTTGGGGAGAATTTCCTTGAGAACCTGTGTTTGTGGGCATCTTGATCAAGTTAGCTACAAACAGATGCTTATGTATACTATACTTATGAATCCAGGCAGCTGAAGGAATCAGGAAATGGGGAAAGGCTTTAGGAAGGACTTGCCAAGGGAAAACTTGTTTAGTTGCTTAAGGGCATCTTGCTCTCTCCCTTCCCTTCTTTCCCTCCTCCTCCCATCCTCCATGAAAGCCATGGACTTGTGTATAGGTTGTGGGCCTCACCACTCCCACTCTCTGTCCAGAAACACAAAGGCAAGCTTAGCAACATGATCTAATGCAGAGCCCTCTGCTTCCTTTCCTTTCAGTTAACCTACACAATGAACTGAGTAAAACTTTCACCCCACTACACTACAAGCTCATCAGGATCCCCCTACAGCCTTGTTCACTGCTGTATCACCAGGCCTAGCACAGTTCCGAGCACCAGGAGTCTGTTGAAAGGGGCTGTGCACTGGCTGTCCTCCTCCATGCAGCTGGAAGAAGCCACCTCTCAGGCCCTTTTGACTGCTGCCCATGCCTTCTGTGGTGCTGTCTCCCACTTCCTCGCCAAGCTTCCCTTCTCTAAGAAGGGTGCCACCTCTTCAGAGTAGGCCAACCCCCTGGAGAAAGCAATCCTGAAGGTAATGAGGAAGTCCAAGGAGAAACCCTCCTCTATGCCTCTGCAAAAAACCAGAGAGGTCTGCAATGGTACCCAGTTTTTACCAAGGGGCTCCCTTCCTGGTGTAACACAGGTGAGAGATCAAGGTTCACACCCAGAAGGGATTACAAGCTTAGAGGACTAGGTACCCCTGCAAAATGTGCCTCTGTCCCTTATACAGAGTCAAAGCCCCAAACCAAGGCCTCAGTCTTAGAACAATTTCTTTTATTCGTTCATTCATTTATTTATTTATTGAGACAGAGTCTCATTTTGTTGCCCTCAATAGAATGCGTGGCGTCATAGCTCACAGCAACCTCAAACTCTTCGGGCTCAAGTGATCCTCTTGTCTCAGCCTCCCGAGTAGCTGGGACTACAGGCATCCACCACAATGCCCAGCTAGTTTTTCTATTTTTAGTAGAGACAAGATCTCACTCTTGCTCAAGCTGGTCTTGAACTCCTGAGTTCAAGCAACCCACCTGCCTTGGCCTCCCAGAGTGCTAGGGTTATAGGCATGAGCCACTACACCCAGCCCTTAGAACAATTTCAAACCATTGCACATAACCAGCCCCCAAACAGCCCTGCTGAAGCCTCCCCTCCTCAGAGGGCCTCACACTTACCATAAGCATGCAGAAGTCAGGCAAATGGCCAGTCATGCCAAAGACAGTGGTCTTCAAGTACTTCTCATGGCCAGCCAAATCGATGAAAGTAATAACCTTAGTGGACTTCTCACAGATCTTTGTCCACTCTAGGCTGCCACCGTGGCTGTCAGGCTTGTTCACCACATTGCCTTGGCTGTCAAAGCCCAGAATGTCGTTCCCCACACTGCTGGTGCGCCCAGATTCAATCTCATGTTTGTGGCGGAAGAGTTTCTGACGGGCAAAGCCTCGGCCATTGTCCAGCTCCCCATGTGTCAGGACCCCCAGAAGCGTGCTTTTGCCGGCATCCACGTTGCCCACTACTGCCACCCTGCATGTACATGAACCCATACATCCATGTGAGAGTTAGTGGGCAAGAGAAGTATGAGACAACTCAGAACCCTGTAATGGGATCCAAGAGTCCAGGCTCGCCCTAAGCCCCTCCTACCCACGGATGAGCATGTTGGGAATGTTCCTGGAATTGTATCCAGGGAGTAGAAAGAGTTATTCAGGAGGAACTGGGCTCCCACAATGACTATCTCTCTTAACTCCCACTACCTTCCCCACACTGCCAGGAAGAGCCCCAAAGCTACAAGAAGCACAAAAGGCCTCTGCCTTTACCCTGGTTTCCAGCTTCACAGGCTGACAGGAAAGTAAATAAATGCACCCCACAGAACGGATGACTGGCCCCTCTCCTGCTCCTCCCAAAGGGAAATTCTTAGGGATGGGAAAGTGTAGAAATAGAGAATGGAGCTATCATGTCCCTGGATGCCTTAGGAAGGAAAAGGAAGGGAATGGGTGGTACCGACACTCCAAGCATCACAGGCTCAGTCACTTGCTCTGTGAAGAATGAGAATCCCTGAACTGATCCAAAGCCTCCTCACCTGACCTCCAAGAAGTCATTGTCTCCGACTCGTTTCCGGACCAGATAATCACGAACCCGGCCCCCAGCTTCTTGACGTTCCCGCAGGAGGATGACGTCAGCCTCTATCTGTTCTGCCATGCTCTTCACTGTGGCATAGGAGGCCTCCATGTCAGCTTCGCTCAGCCCATACTCAGTCCCATCTGGTGATAAGAGCCCAGACATCAGCAGGAGAGGTGGTCCTGACAAATAAGCCACCCAGTCAACCCCTCCTAACAAAGGCCCTACTGGGCACCAGAGAGAAACACAATGCCTTCCAGCTGAAAAAAAACTTGGATACACATAGAATTAAATCATTGTAGTGCCACAGGCTTACCCCTCAAGCAGGGCATTCATTAATTCATTCAACAACAATTACTGAGGCTCTCTGAGGTATTATGCCAAGCCTCATGCTGGGTACTGGGACTACAGGTGCCCCTAGCAAGCTCACAGCCCAGCAGAAGAGAGACAGTAAATTAATTAATTGCAATACAGCTCAAGTGTGTGCTATAGAAATGTGCACAGAGAACATAAAGCATTGCCTAGGGAAGCTGAGGACAGCTCTGCCTAGTGCCAAGGCTAAGCTGGGTCTCCATGTGTAAGAAATGAGCCTGCAGAGGAAGGAGGAAGGACGTCCTAGCCAGAGGGCAAAGCATGGAGCATGGAAGACTGTGGTGTGTTTAAAGACCAGGAAGCAGCTCAGCATGTTGGGGAACAGAATGGGTAATGGGGGGTGGGGGACAGACAAGGGGTGGAAGTGGGTATGCAGATGATATAGGTGCAGGTAGATAATAGACAGCAGCAAGACACCTTTTGCAGCTGTGAGAAGAGAAGTCTGGAAGGTTAGGGAGGGGAGCAACATGATCAGACCACTGTGGGTTAGATAGATCTGGGCAGCAGTAGAGAAGGTACATTGGCCAGCGAGGGACCAGGAAGGGGGGAGTTATTATTAGTCTAATAATCTAGGCAAGAGATAATAAGGATAGGAAGATGGAGGAAATGGGGAAGGATTTAAGAATTATTTTAGAGATAGATTTTTAATTGAGGTGGTTCAGGTGAAATGTCCAATAAGCAGCTGGAAAAATCTGTTTGAGCTCAGGATGAGGAAAGCAGTCAAATGGAAGAAAGGATCAACCAATCAGTTATTGAGTACCTACTGTGTAACAACCCCATCAGGTGCTTTCTAAGTTTTCATATTTAATCCCCACATCACTGCCTCAGCCATTCCCTCTGCTGTCCTGTCTCCAAGAGCACCTTGTTCCTTTCCTAGGTTAATCTAGGTAACCCTCTTCTCTTTCACCAACTCCAAAGATCTCACGGCACCAAGTATTCTTCTCTTCTCTTCCTGCCCCTCCAAATAAGCTCAAGTTCCTAAACTATGGAAAGGAAAACCACCCTCTGCCTTGGCTCTGAATATCTGCAGAGCTGCCATCTCCTCTTTTTGCCACTAAACATCTGAGGCACAATCGGCACATCATCTCCCCCCACCTACCCCATGAGAATGTGACGATTCCAGGAAAGACTGCAGTTTTCACAAGTTACAAGTGGCCTTCTAACCACTCTTTGCTTGACCTCAACAGTACTCCACACTGCTGGCCACCCTGCTGCCTTTCCTTCCTAGGTACCTCCTCCCACTCTGCTCAGCCATCACCTGACCACTCCTGGTGCCACCCCTCCTCTGTCTCCCTTCTGTCCCTGAATACCAGTCTTCTCCTGTAGTCTGTCAGTGGCTCTCTTCTCTATGACTTCAATTATTTCTAGAATCACCCTATTCCCAGAGCACCAGACTTAATTTCCAATTGCTTGAATAACTCCTAGAAATCTAATATCCAAGCCTAAACACCACTTCACCCTTTAAACAATAGCACAAAACCTGACATTAAGAAAGCATTCCAGGGCGCCAGCCCCATATGCCAGAGGTAGCAGGTTCAAACCCAGCCCTGGCCAAAAACCGCAAAAAAAAAAAGAAAGAAAGAAAGAAAGAAAGCATTTCAGGCCGGGCACGGTGGCTCTCACCTGTAATCCTAGCACTCTGGGAAGCTAAGGCAGGTGGATTGCTTGACCTCAAGAGTTCAAGACCAGCCTGAGTAAAAGCGAGACCCCGTCTCTACTAAAACAGAAAAACAGAGGCAAGAGGATCGCTTGAGCCTAGGAGTTGGAGGCTGCTGTGAGTTGTAATGCCATGGCACTCTACTCAGGGCAACAGCTTCAGACTCTTGTCTCTAAAAAAAAAAAAAAGAAAGAAAGAAAGAAAGCATTTTAAGGCCAGGCACGGTGGCTCACACCTGTAATCCTGGTACTCTGAGAGGCTGAGGCAGGCGGATTGCTTGAGCTCCGGAGTTAGAGACCAGTCTGAGCAACAGCAAGGCCCTGTCTTTTTTTTTGTTTGTTTTTGTTTTCTGCAGTTTTCGCCGGGGCCAGGCTCCAACCTGCCATCCCCGTATATGGGACCGGTGCCCTACTCCTTGAGCAACAGGCACCGCCCAAGACCCTGTCTGTTAAAAATAATAATAAAATAGGCTCAGTGCCTGTATCCCAGTGGCTAGAGCACCAGCCATATACACCTAGGCTGATGGGTCTGAACCCGGCCCGGGCCTGCCAAACAATGACAACTACAACAAAAAAATAGCCGGGCACTGTGGTGGCCGCTTCTGGTCCCAGCTACCCAGGAGACTGAGGCAACAGGATCTCTTGAGACCAAAAGTTTGAGGTTGCTGTGAGCTGTGATGAGACAACAGCATTTTACACAGGGTGACAGAGAGACTATATCAAAAAAAAAAGAAAGCATTTTAGTCCTCACTGTAACCCTATAACCCTAACCCTTCTAATAGAAGGATAAATGGAACCCAGGGAAGGCTGGGAGAGGACAGAGGGGCCATGAGACAAAGGTTTTTGTATTTCAAAACCTAGCGCCTCTCCTCTCCTCCAAGGTTCCTCCTACTGCCTGATCAGTTCCTCCTCTTACTGTCCCCATTTCTGACAATACCATCCTTCCAGGCTCATCAGTCTAATCCTACAGATTCTAGCATTCTATCTTGCCCTTTTTCTCTGCTGTTTACCCTTTTTGCCAAACCAAAGCCAACAGCCTGATTCAGGCCCTTATTCTACCCTAATTGCCACAATAGACTCTTAACTGGCTTAGCAAATCTAGTCTCTATTTTCTCCAACCATCCTACATGGACTCCCCCACAGGTAAGAGCCTATGTAAAGTACCTCTCTGATGGTGTACGTCCAAGTCAAAGCCTCTGAATGGCTTCCCAGGCCCAACAGCCTCCCCCACTTATTCCACATCGCCTCCCTGTTCTTCCCTTGTAAACTTGTCCCTTACAAGTGGCTGGGTCACACACATTCCCCCTCACCCCCTGGATTCCCTGCACAGTCCTAGCTCTACATCTTTGCTCACAAATTTCGTGTCCTAGAAAGCCCTCCAGCATACATCCTGCTGACAAAATCCTACTATTCCGCCCCAAACATGCGTGCATCTCCCTTACACCATCTGCCATGCACTACTCAGTGTAGAGTGCCTTGGATATGTGTCCTCCTTTCTACCATACATAAGCATCTTCAGGACAGACTGTATCTCAACAATTCCTTGATGCCTTATGAGGGGTGCCTTTCCTATATCAAGTCCTCAAATATTTCTAAAATGTAAAACAATTTATCAAAGAGGGAGTGGCAGGGCTGGGGAGTTTCTAAATGCATGGCCAAATGAACTCTGAAAAACTTTTGGGTTAGAGATGGGCTGTTGGAATTGCTCCTGAGAAGGCTGGCTAACTTTGCCATTCTTGCCTGACTACTCCCCAGTTCTACCCAACCTCCCCTGCTTCTGTGCTTTCAGGTCCTGCTCCACACCAGGGGCCATCATCAATGTCACCTTGTCCGTCAGGGCTCTCGGTCAGTCACATTACCCTTCTCCAGCATGCATTGCATTCCTCACTCTGTAGGAGTGAAGACAAAGGCTGAGGAGAAAAGCCGCAGAGGTCTAATTACTAAAGGCCACATACTCTGCCATGCCCGACCCCAGATTTCTGTCCTGCCAGCTCACTTACCTTTCCTATATGCGTTCTCTTGTTCAATGTGCTACAAAGGCTCCCCAGACTTTTAGGACAAAAGTTTAACCTTTTTGGCATGGCATTCAAGGACCCTTAGGATCTGGGGCCTATCTCCCTGTCCAGCCTCCCATCCTGCCACTCTCAACCTCGCATTCTCCATTCTCCTCTTACTGGACTATTTCTGGTCCACCAAATATTCCAGACTCCAATGCCTCATGACTTTATGCATGTGGTTCTCTCTGCCCACTCACTACTGCCTCCGTTTACCTGGAAAACTCCTGCTCATCCTTTAGAATCAATCCAAGGAGTAGGTGCCCTTGAAGCCTTCCTGACTCCCCCACAAAGACTTAACATTCTTCCTAGGTTTCCTGAACTTCTAATACAGTACCCTATTCTTAGAAAGTCATGACTTTGGCCAGGCAAGGTGGCTCACACCTGTAATCCCAGCAATCTGGAAGGCTGAGGCAGGAGGATTACTTGAGCTCAGGAGTTCGAGACCAGCCTGAGCTAGAGAGATTCCCGATCTCTAAAAAATTTCCAGGTGTTGTGGCAGGTGCTTGTAGCTCCAGCTACTCAGGAGGCTGAGGCAAGAGAATCATTTGAGCCCAGGAGTTTGAGGTTGATGTGAGCTATGACACCATGGCACACCATGGCCCAGGGTGACTGAGTGAGACTCTGTCTCAAAAAAAAAGTCATGATTTAGTTTTGAGGAATGAACAAGGTTCCCTTTGAAAGAAATCACAGTCTATCAACTATAACCTGAGACTCTTAAAAAACAACTATGGCTAGCCGGGCGTTGTGGCAGGTGCCTGTAATCCCAGCTACTTGGGAAGCTGAGGCAGGAGAATCGCCTAAGCCCAGGAGTTGGAGGTTGCTGTGAGCTGTGTGACACCATGGCACTCTACCAAGGGCAATAAAGTGAGACTCTATCTCTACAAAAAAAAAAAAACTATGGCAAGTACCAATACTGTTAACATTTATATAGTGCCTGCTATATACCAAGTGATTTTCTTTTCTTTTCTTTCTTTCTTTTTCTTTCTTTCTTTCTTTTTTTTTTTAAGACAGTCTCACTTTGTTGCCCTTGGTAAGGGGCCGTGGCATCATAGCTCAAAGCAACCCAAACTCTTGGGCTCAAGTGATTGATTCTCTTGTCTCAGCCTCCCAAGTAGCTGGGACTACAGGCGCTCTCCACAATGTCTGGCTATTTTTAGAGACAAGGTAGGTCTCGCTCTGGTTCAGGCTGATCTCCGACCAGTGAGCTCAGGCAATCCACCCACCTTGGCCTCCCAAGTGCTAGGATTACAAGTGTGAGCTACTGGGCCCCACGTGATTTTCTTGAATTCTCACTTAATCTTCACTTATTACACAAAAGGATAAATTCTATTATTCTCTCTAATGGAAGACAAGGAAAACAGTTAGTAGGTAAGTCCAGGCCTGCCCGGCCATGCCTGTAGCTCAGCGACTGGGGCACCAGCCACATATACTAAAGCTGGCAGGTTCGAATCCAGTCCGGGACTGCCAAACAATGACAACTACAACCAAAAAATAGCCGGGCATTGTGGCAGATGCCTATAGTCCCAGCTACTTAGGAGGATGATGCAAGAGAATCACTTAAGCCCAAGAGTTTGGGGTTGCTGAAAACTGTGACACCACAGCATTCTACCCAGGGTGACATAGTGAGACTCTGTCTCAAAAATAAATAAATAAATAGAAAATAGGGCGGCGCTTGTGGCTCAAAGAAGTAGGGCGCTGGCCCCATGTGCCGGACGTGGTGGGTTCAAACCCAGCCCCAGCCAAAAACCTCAATAAATAAATTAATTAATTTAATTAAATATCAACCTTAAATTAAGCATATATACTTAAAGAACACATTCTTCTGCAATGCTTAGAATTTTTCAATATTTCATTTATCTGTATAAAAATGCTCTAAAGTAGTATGGGGAAGGTATCATTGTTCTCATTTTACAGGGAAGGATGTGACAAATAGAGGTGAAGCCCCAAGGAAATCAGCAATGAAACTGACCCTTGGGGGCCTTGCATCTGTGTTAGTCCTCTGTTTGATGTTTAACTCGTTTAACTAGTTATGATCTCTTTCTACTTCTAAAGAATTTCAGCAAGGAGTCATTATGAAATCTAATAGCATCCAGTTGGTAGCTGCAAGGATAATGCTTGGGTGTGTAGATGTGTTAATGAATGTCTGACATCTTCTTATGCTTTGCCATGGGTTAATTAGTTGTGAGTACCAAGACAAGGTAAAATTCACTGTGTCCACAATAAAGGTTCAGAGGAAAAGGGGAGTCTTAAAAATCTGGATCTTTAAAGAATAGTTGCAACACTTGTCAAAACTGACCTATACATAGTTTCTCAAGTGGTTCATCTTATCATAGCAGGCCAGATGTGCACCAGACATCAAAGCTTTCAAAAGACTACCAATGATCTCCTAGTCACCAAAATGGAATGGCTTTTTCTAAACCTGACACTCAGTGCTGCTTCTATAGCACTTGACAATGCTAATCAACTCCTTTTCTTGACATGCAACCTCTTGGTTTGCCTTTCTCTCTGACCATGCATGCTTTCTTTTAGGAGATAAGACCTCCAACTTAGGAGGTGGCAGCAAGGATGGGATGAAAAGGACAGGTATGAAAGATATGTAAGGCCTATAATTTAAGGATAGATGTGTAAGGAAGGCACAGTTGTATCTGGAGATCAAACCCCTCTTCCTTCTATCATTCTTGTTAGCATTTCCAAATACTTGTAACTGAGGGTATTTGTATATATGCCATCTTTCTTCCTTGGGATAGGGACCAGATTTCAAGTATCCAAAAGAGCTCTGCAACAGTATCAAGTCTCAGAAGATACTTAATGTTTAAAAAAAAAAAAAAAAGAGAGAGATGATAATAAGTGTATAATGTATAAGTGTCAAATAGTTAAAAAATGATTTTGAGATTTCCTCAACTACAACTACAAAAGAATTATTACCTGTCTTTACAAAGCCTACATTCAAAGAAAACAGTTCCTTTAATGATGCATCTAGGCACACCCTAGGCTCCCTAAAAAGATGTGCTAGCATGGGCTAAATTCATGATCATTAACAATCCCAGCTGTCATTTCTAATGTCATAATAAAGATGAGGAAAAGTAGGCCTTATATTGAGGGTGTAAACTAAAAGTGACCAGAAAAGAGAGAAAAAAAAAAAAGCCTATAGTATAATTTGAGATTCTGTCTGGAAGTTGTCTTCCTCAAAACAGAGGCTCCATTACAATAAACAGGTTGGAGAACAACCACCAGTCCTTTCTAGAATAGTTACAAGCCTATGTGTCTGTCAGGATCCAGTGGGAAGAGAAGAGGACCTCTGTCATCACGGTTATCTAGATTAAATGATCAGTCTGGTCTGGGACAAGGAGCCTGACTAAAGAGAGGAATTCTAGGCATTTTTTTCTTTGATGATATCGAGAAGAATCATGGAGGTCTCTGTTAAGCAGAAAATAAGTAGTAATGGGATCTGTGAGCAGGGCATGGAAGGGAAGATCTGGAGCTGCCCAGGGCAGGCTTACTTCCAGAACTAACTGATTTGCTCTACTACCTTAGACAAGAAGTTCCTCTGCTTTGTGCATCATTTCCTTTTTTGCAAACAGAGAGTATGGGAGGTAGAAAGGAAGCATCTGTAAAACTGCTGGGAAAGTGAATCTTTAAATCAAGTATATTACAACCACTAAGGTGGGAATTAACATTCCCTCTATTATTTTGATATTCTCCAAACAGTTATACAGATACTAAAGAATCATTGCAACTGAGATATATGAGTAAAAAGTTGAAAAAGGGAAAACATACTCTAAATAATTTTTTTAAATAAAGTGAAAGGAAAACTATGCTCACCTGATCCCTGCCCAATGACATATATGGTCTCTCCGCATCCCTCGTCCATCCTCTCCCACATCTGCCGAAGTAGGCTGTCATACTGCTCTGATGTAGGGCTCACTAGAACCAGCTAGAAAAGAAACCAACAGCCTTAGGACCACACTTACTAAAATTGCCCCACAGCCAAAGCTGATCAATAGCCTGACCAAAGACCCTGACAGAACCCCACAGCACCCTAATCTAAAATAGCCTTGTAGCCCCCTCATACCCTTTCCACCTCTCCTTAAATAGCCTTTGAGTCTAAAGCCTGATCTGAGCTATATGATATACTAAAATGCACATGTCTCGGCCACAGCCCACAATAAAGAGGGTGTGAACCACCACCTCCTGCTGCTTAACAGGAGGGGCAGAATCCAAACTGAGAAGCTAGCACTGAGGGTAGAAACTGAAGGGCAGTGCGTTACACCTTACATGCCAAAGTCTACCTGCAGTTGGCACGTGGAAGTTCAAAGGACAGAGATCTCATGGCACCATGCCCTACACCCACAGGCCAATGGCTCTTTCGAATAACGAAATCTATTCTGGCTTGGCGCCTGTGGCTCAAGTGGCTAAGGCACCAGCCACATACACCTGAGCTGGCAGGTTTGAATCCAGCCCAGGCCAACCAAACAACAATGATGGCTGCAACCAAAAAGCAGCCAGGTGTTGTGGCAGACACCTGTGGTCCCAGCTACTTGGGAGGCTGAGGCAAGAGGATGGCTTAAGCCCAGGAGTTGGAGGTTACTGTAAGCGGTGATGCCACAGCACTCTACCCAGGACGACAGCTTGAGGCTTGTTCTCAAAAAAAAGAAATAGAAACAAAAGAAATCTATTCTATCTTATCTTAGCTATCTTGATTATTTGAGAATGAAAATTGTCTGCACATGGCTCGGCACCCATAGCTCAGTGAGTAAGGGTACCAGCCACATACACCGAGGGTGGCGGGTTCGAGCCCGGCCTGGGTCTGCTAAACAACAATGACAACTGCAACAAAAAATAGCTGGGCATTGTGGCAGGCGCCTGTAGTCCCAGCTACTTGGGAGGCTGAAGCATGAGAATTGCTTAAGCCCAAGAGTTGGAGGTTCTTGTGAGCTGTGACACCACAGCACTCTACTGAGGACGAAACAGTGAGACTCTGTCTCAAAAAAAGAAAAAAAGAAAGAAAGAAAATTGTCTGCACAACTCATCTTCATCAACAAACACCATTACCACTAGAGTGAATATCAGCACCAGCACTTTACAGATTTCTGCTAATAACATTCAAGTATCTACCACTTATTAGAGATAGCCATTTACCAATAGGCATGTCAGACCCCATTCTCTAACCACTCCCGTGTGACCTCGGAGTGGTTAGAGAATGGGGTCTCAGTTTTTAACTTAACCTCTGAGTCTCAGTTTTTCAATCTGCAAAATGAAAATACCTCCATTCTATGGCCACTGTAAAGACCAGATATAATAACATGTAAAGCATCCAGTCCACACCTCAGAATGATAACTACAAAGTTTTCTTCACCCAATCATTTCTAGAAAAACTTCCTTGGATGAAATTAGCCACACTGTTCACTGTTTCTCCCTTTGGAAGCTCCTGGAGCCTTAGGTCCTCACATTTAATTGTAGTAAGTGAATAAACTTCTAGCTTCTAATCTTTTCCTCAGGAATCAATCTATTCAACCCATCTCTTCTCTCCCTCCACACAATCAGTTCTTCCTTTCAATACCATCAGCGTTTTTAGTTGTTTTTTTTTTTTTTTTTCTGAGACAGGGTAATCTTCTATCACCTGAGCTAGAGTACCATGGTGTCAGCCTAGCTCACAGCAACCTTAAGTTCCTGGGCTCAAGCAATCCTCCTCTCTCAGCCTCCTGAGTAAGTGGGAATACTATAGGCATCTGCCACCACACTGGCTAATTT
>CAUYRH010137569.1:0-34382 GCA_963574655.1 Perodicticus potto | reverse complement strand
AGCTGGAACATATTCTTCTTAGCAAAGTATCTCAAGAATGGAAGAAAAAGTATCCAATGTACTCAGCCCTACTATGAAGCTAATTTATAGCTGTCATATGAATGGTATAACCCAAGTATAACACAAGAATATAGGGAAAGGAGCAAGGGTAGGGAGGGGAGAGGGGAGGTTGGGGCGGAGGGAGGGTAATTGGTGGGGCCACACCTACGGTGCATCTTAGAAGGGTACAGGCAAACTTTGCTAAATGCAGAATACAAATGTCTTCATATAATAACAGAGAAATTGCCAGGAAGGCTATGTTAATCAGTCTGATGAAAATAGTTAAGATTGTATATGAAACCAGCACATTGTACCCCTTGATTGCACTATTGTACACAGTTATGATTTAATGATAAAGATAATAAAATAAAATAAAAATAGAAATAAAAAAAATAAAAATGCAAGGGGTTTTAGTCTAGGTTCAGTTCCTTGCTATGCAAAAAGCCAATTTATTGAGATAATGAGGATTTCCAAGGAAGAAAGGAAATTTTAATCCAAAACATGTCTTGTTGGGAGAACCAAGAGAAGCAGGCTCAAGTCCATCTCCCTGATTAACAGAAATGCTGGGCTTTTTCTAAAACGGGAAAATTGGCAAAGGTCTAGTGTATGGGGCAAATTGCAGAGGGACAATTAGTCTTGGCATCAGAAAGTGTGTTCAGGTACCTTCAGAATCTTAACTCTCTTGTCTTTCAGAAAATTCTCCATTTTTTGGAAACAATTCAAAAGTTCAAGTAATTACTTAAGGGGGAGGATTATTTCTTAAAAAACATATAAGGGGTCATCGAAATTTATCTGTAGAGGTGGTTACAGTAGCCAGTGGGACCAATTTTTGAGATATATGATGAAGCTTAGATGTGTGGGCTGGGTTATTTAAGTATATGTGTATGCAAGACACTCTTGGTTCAGGATGTGGCTGGGGGTAGGAAGAGACAAGAAAGGGTTTCGGAAGAATGGCAGGTCTGGTTCTTCCTGAGCCGCCCTGTTGAAAGGTGTTCAAGCATTCTAAATTGTAACTTGGTCTTCTATGTTGTTTTCAAGGTATATTTGCAAGGTAGAAAGTAAAATGTGTTTTATTTAACAACATGTGAGTTTCATTTATAAATTTTAAGTGTAAGTATTGCTCTGAGCTTACTTGAGTGTTCTCTTAGCCTAGACACCTTGTCCTATAACCTACCATATGTTTGGCATATATTCCTTGGAATTCATTCCTTATGGTAGGAGCAGGGAAGGGATTAAACATATCATACTAACTCCTTGCCTGCAGATCTGAATGGTTGGTTTTATCCAACATGGTCAAATCAAGTGATGTAGTTCAGGGCTTTTTATTTCATGTCAAATTGATGGGTTGACAGTGCTATGGAAGCTAGAAAAGGCCCTGTGGCTATTTGTCCAAAACCCAATGAACTTGTGGTTTGGCATGGCTGATTTTTTAAAAACTCTCCTCTTGGTAAACCAGTTTGGAGTCTGACGTCATTGCAGTTTCTGGTCTGGCACAATCTCTTTGTGACTTTGCCTACAGAAGTAACTGTGGCCAAAATGAGATTCTACATAGCAGAATCTTATCAAGCTGAACAAAACATGTTCCTTGCCCCCACGAAGCTCGTACACATGGACAGTTGAATTATGAGAGAGATTCTATAATGGAGGTACAAAAAGCAGTAAAATAAATTCCAGACTTAGGGTGCCTCTGAGGATAAACCTTTGGGAAAGAAATGAGATCTTGACATTACAACAGAGGTGGTGGGAAAGAGGTGACTGAAATGGACAAGTCAGACTGAGGGAAGAGTCGGGCTCAGGTATCATTGTGGCTCTGTAGTGATGACTGGTCCAATGCTATTGCTGCAGAGAGAGAGGAAGGAGTGGATGAATTTGCCATGCTTCCTTCTGCCTGGGAGCCTTCCCATAAGCTGTTCTACTTTCTGGAAGGCCCTTCTCCAGCCCCTGCACACCACAATAGTTGCAGAGTATATCACAGGTTTTTTTTCTCTTTGTCATAATACTTATTCCAATGTAATTAGATAATTAAAGATGTAATTGCTTGTTAACATTTGCTTCCCTTTGCCAATAATATATGATATATAGTCCATGGAGACAGAGATAGATCATATTAATCTTGTCCATGGCAATATTCCCTCTACATGGCCTAGGAGCTGTGTACATCCTAGGCACTCAAAGAAAGATAATGAATAAATGTATGAATGGATGAGTTACCAAATAACATACATATTAATTAACAATCCATTAATTGATTAATCAGGCTGGAAGAGTAGGTTGCAATTAGAATGTGGAGACACCTGAATGACATTCTAATGAGTTTAGACTTCATTTGGCAAACAATGTATTGGGTTTTTAAAATTCAAATGCCAATAAATATCCACTTGAGTGTTTATTTTCTGTCAGGAACTATGTGGAACACTGAACATAAAATGATAGTTAAAACATCTGCCAGGATCTTGCAGAATAGTAGGAGGAAACAGATAAGGAAATTGCTGTAATAAAAATTGTAGGAGATCATTAGTAGACCTGTGTTCCAAATATGTGAGAATATAGACAATGGACTAATTTATTTTGCTTTGGGAGGGAGCTGGATGGAAAATGTTCCCCAGAAGAGATGACATCTCATCAAGGAATTTAAGGATGAGTGAAGATTTTCTAGGTAAGGAAGAGAAGGGAAAGAACATTATGGGGATTTCTATTTTCAGCATTATAGAAGACTGGATAGTATAAAAAAAATTTTATGGAAAAAAGAAGAAAAGGAGGAAGAAATCCCACTAATACTGGATAAAATATAAAGTAAAAATTTTCTAATCAACATAGCACATACAACAAAAAAAGAAGGGAACCCCTTAGGTGCTAAATCTAAAGTTGGAATACAAATCCATGAAGAAAAGTGGGCACTAAATCTAGCAGCTTCTCTGATAACCTATAACCTAGACTTGTTTCTGACAGCTGCTCTTGTAACAAATGAAGGCCAGACATAAGGGCTTTAGAATGGTCAAAGTGGGAGTCAGAACAGAGATTCTTACATAAAATTAAGATCCTGAACGAGATACTACTTCAGTTAAATATATGTCTAAGAAAAAAAAAAGATGTAACCAATAAGGGAGTTGGCAAGGAAGGAGGTATGTCTCAATTTTGGCTCCAGGTAGATAAACTGTTTTTCCTAAGGGTTCATATCTACAAGTAAGTCCTCATATGAACTCAGATTCTAATTCATACTCCCTGTGTGGTACAGAACACCTAAACCAAATATCAGAAGTAGTTCCTGAGTTAGTGCTTTCAACAAAATGGCAGGTGCAAACACTAGTTCTCTCTGGTGGATTACCACTGACAACCAACCACAAAACATGCCCATATGTAGTGTTATAACAATCACATAAATAAAATTACAATATACACGAGAAAGCAAGCCATTATTTTAGATTCACCAAGACTGAAGATATTTGACTCACAGATACAGAATAAAAATTAAACACTGAAAATATGATGAAAGAATATGACCAGGCAGATTTGGTTAGTATATATAATCAAATAGAATTTTTTAGAAATAAAAATGCAATGATGAAAATAAATGTCTTGGCTTGGCGTCTGTAGGTCAGCAGCTAGGGCACCAGCCACATACACCAGGGCTAGAAGGTTCAAACTTGGCCCATGCCTGCTGAATAACAACAACAATGACAAGAACAACAAAATAGCCAGGCGTTGTGGTGGTTGCCTGTAGTCCTAGCTACTCAGGAGGCTTAAGCAAGAGAATTGCTTAACCCCAGGAGTTTGAGGTTGTGTGACTTATGATGCCACGGCACTCTAATGAGGGAGACATAGTGAGACTCTTTCTCAAAAAAAAGAAAAGAAAAGAAAAGAAAACAGAGTAAGCGGCTGGCCCCATATGCCAGAGGTGGTGTGTTCAAACCCAGCCCCAGCCAAAAACTGCAAAAAAAAAAAAAAAAGAAAAAAAGAAAGACAGAAAAGAAAAGACATATCCTTATAAAAATTAAAAATCATCTAGCTAAAGAGTTAATTATTTAACTTGAAGATAGACATGAAGAAATTACCCTAAATGCAGCATACAGAGATCAGATGTAGAAAATATCAAGGAAATATTAGGAGACGCAGAAGGACAAAAGGGGGGAATCAAGTAAGTGAAACACTGAGAAAAGTTACTATATATCTAATTGAAGAGGCAAAAGGAAAAATAGAAAGATTAGGAGAAAGCAATATTGACAAGATATGTACTAAGAATTTCCCAGATTTTAAGAAATATATTCATTAGATTCAGAAAGTTTAAGTCATAAGCAGAATACATATGAAGAAAATCAATAGCTAAAATCATTAGTGTAAAATGCATAGCACCCAAGAAGAGAAAATCTTAAAAACAACCAGAAAGAGAAGACAGATAATTTATAAAGACAGATAATCTATAAGCCATCAGACTAGAACGAAAATTTTGAAAAGTAATAATAAAAGAGGGAGCACAGGAGTATCTTTAAAGTACTGACAGGAAATAAATATCAACCAAGACTTACATACTCAGCAAAACTAAGTTTAAGAACATAGTTGAGAGATTCCAATTCTGGACAGGAAGCATGAGGAGGTTTGAGGAACTCCTCATCATTGAAACCACCTTAACTGGAGACAGTTACTTTAAAAACCAACCATTTAAAGTCTCTGAAAATTATTTGGAGGTAATACAGCAAATAAAGAAACATTCATTTAAGAAAATGTATTAGATCTCAGTAAAAACATTGAGAGTATGTGGCACCCAAGCTGTGACTTGCGCCCTCTTCTTTCCTAAATCACTGTGACTTTAAGTTCTATTCTGAGCAGTTTGGCCAAGAAGGCAGGGCTTCCTCTCTTGCAAGCTCCCAGTCAAGGGCCATAGGTGTTAGTCAGAATAATGCTTCCTTTGAAATAGCCATACTCTATGCCCCAGAATCTGTAAATATATTTCCTCATATGACAAAAGGAACTTGGTGAAAGTGATTACATCCAGGAGATCTTGAGGTGTGAACGAAGCCAATGTAAATAGAACAGTTTAAAATTGATTAGCACAATATAATATTAAAATAAAATATGTTCCACAAAGGGCATTAGAGAGTGAAGAACAAGCCATAAGGCAGGATAAATTATATCCTGGATTTGCAAAAGAAAATAGAAACGCTATGCATATAACCTACAAAGACTTGGTATCCAGAGTATCTAAGATATAAAGAAGATTTACAAATCAAGAAAGGAAGTGTAAACAACCCAATAGAAAAGCAGCCAGAACTATGAGTAGGCATTTCATTATCGAGCCACCACAAATGGCCAATAATCTGGGAAAAGGTGTTCAATTTTGTTAGTTATCAGGAAAACATACTTTAAAACCACAAGGGCATGTTAACACTACTAAATTGGAAACAATTTGAAATGTTCACAAAACCAAGTGCTGGCTAGAAAGTAAAGCAATATGGATTCTCTTATACACAGGTAATAGTGTGAATTGGCACCATTTAGTAAAGTTGAAAATGTTTCTCACTTAGAAAACAGAAATTCTGCTTCTAAATATGTGAAAGTCGATCAGATGAATTGAGTCATTCTTGTCATATCCAACTAAAACAGAGTCAAAAAGCCAAGGGAAAAAGGACTCAGGACCCACAACATTTTTCTTTAAAATGTAATTCTGCAAGGCTGGCTGCTGAAACTACCTGTTGTAACCTGAGAACCAGTTTTTTTTTTTGGCCAGGAAACTATTCTTCTTTCCTTTTGCAAATGCAAATCGAGCTTACTTATGAGAACTTTCAACATGCAACTGAAGTTTTCCCCGAGAACCAGTTTTATCTGACAGTTGCTGAGATAACTAGAGGCAACTCTGGAACCAGTTTAGCCCACCCCACTATTGTCACCCACCAATCAGAGCTTGTCAGCTCCCCAGGGCTTTGCTAATACCACTGAACTTTCTCTCAAGACCAAACGTTACATTTCCCCTTTTTAAAAAACCTCTGACCTTCTCTTTGCTCTTTGGACTGCCGGACTACCTAAGGCCATCTAATCTGCAGGTGTGCTCACAATTGCAATTCTTCCTTCCCAAATAAAACATTTTAATTGCAGAGATTCATCTCTGAATTTTCATTTTGACTTTAACTTACATAATAAAGAAAAATTCTTGCCCATGGGCTCCAAGAAAACATGAATAAAATTATTTATTAGAAAAGGTGTTTTCAAGAGTTTAATATTCATAGGAATTGAAATCTGAGAATAGGTAGTTTAAAAATAAAAGGAAAAAGATACGTTTGGTAGCTCTTGTGTATTGATGGCAATGCTTACATGGGCTTTAAAGACAGGCAGAATGAGGTTTGAATCCTGTTTCACCTGTGCACTAGCTACAGGACAATGGGCAAGCTGTTTGCCTCCATAGACAGAGACCCAGCATTGTGAGAATTAGGTATGTTATATGCAAAACACCTAGCACATAGTAATGCTCTGTGGATGCCAACTATTATTACTGCTTCATTGAACATGTTGGACAGTGACCCACTATGAAAAGAAGGAAGAGGAAAAGAGCCAGCTGCTTACTGAGCATCTCCAACATCTCAGTTACTCTCCAAGAGAAGGACAGATAAAATCTTTAGGGCTGGGTAAATTCAAATGACAGAAGAATATTCCCTCTGGGTAAAATGCGAAGTACAGGTACGAGAGTGTAAAAAGCACAGGGCTTAGAGACTCAGGATCTGCTTTTGAGTTCAGGATCTACCACATAATGGATCTGTAACATTGGGCAAGTCACTTACGACCCCTAGGTCTTAATTTATTCTACGAGAAAAGAAAACAATAATGCACCAGGCCATTGTGAGGAGCAGCAGAGAATATGCATAAACACTTTGATCTGCAAAGGGAGATGCAAAAGTCTTAAAATCAATAGTAACCATGTGTTTCTTCCTATTTTTCATCTTTCCCTCTGCAGAATTCCCTTCTCTGCTCCTCTTTGACACCCAACATTCTCTGGCTGCTTCTTGGCCTCCTGCTCCTCCCTCTCCCTCTATCTGCTAAAAGTTACCCATTCCAGATCCCATATCCTCAGGGTTTTGCCAGAGAACTGGCTGATTTGATAAACCAATCGGTGTTCACCTATCGGTGGATAATCATGGATTCTCCCACTCCTCCCCCATCCTGTTCTTATTATCTTTTTCCTCCCATTTTTCTTAATTTCAAAGTAATATGAGGGTATAGATTTTTAGATTACATCATTCTCACTTCTAGAGTAAAGTTCTAGTTGTAACAGAGGAGCATGTTACACACTCACTCTTGCAATGTGCACATTAGGTGAGAACCCGCCACATGCCCTCCCTCCTTCTGCCAGCCGTCCTCCCACTTTCCCTCCTCCCCCATCCTATGTTATGTTGGATATTATGTCAGCATCGTGAAGGTGAACTTTCAAGAGGGAAATTCCTTTAATGAAAATATTTACAAGTGTTCAAAATTGTAGGTGCTTATGGCAAACTGTTGGGTCAAACAAGATTTCCTCAAGGACACCCCAGAGGCATCTGGAATAATACAATATCCCAATACCATTTTATGCTGCACACAAAAAATTCTTCCATATTTTTGGGGCTCATTCAAGTTTTACTTCAGTCCCAGGAGGAAAAAAAAACAGAGCTAGGTTTTGTGACTCCTGGTTTTGTAGATGAAATAACTGAAGATCAGTGTGTTAAGAAATTAGCTTGCACAAGGGCACGCACCTGCCTAGTGGCTGAGTTTAAAGGTGTCTTTCTTACACTCCTCCACCCCACCCGATCTTCAGAGCACTGGATCACACCTGTCATCTGGGCCACCTGAGACAATATGGTAAGCGTGGAGTCAGCACAGACCGTTTTTCTTCTTAGTGTTTGGCGTTCCCAATTCCTAGGTGGTCAAATTGCAAGGTAGTGCCAACTAGCTGCCCAGAAAAACCTGTTGCTCCTTGCTCATCCTAATACATGCCACGAGTGCCCCACATGCTGGCTCCATTGGATGCAGAAAGACCCAGCTTTCCCAGTCTGGGAGCAAGTAGTGAGGGGTAGACCTGTGTGTCTTCTACCTTCCCCATCTTTTTCACCACTCTTCAGGTTTCCCTCATTTACAGCAATAGGCAATTGTCCCTTTCCATCAGCAACTTTAGAAGTGATAATTAACTAGTCCTCCTAATGACTTAATAATCATGCCTTGCGTGTCAACGGACTGGTGTTTGCAGGCTTCTGTGCAGTCATTAATTAATGCTGCTCCCAATTTCTCAGGAGCTGTAGGTCACCTTGATTACCTCCAGGGTGTGGCTGAGTCACTAAGATAGGCTAGGGATCTACATAAAGTCATCCAGTAGCACCTGCGCCCCAGACCACCCCCAGCCAGTGGTAACCAATATATAGAGTCAGACCTGCCCTTAGCCCCTTCCTTCCCAGGGCCCAGTGCTCTCATCCTGCCCTTATTCCTGGTCCATCTTCCTTGGATAAAGGCTCCCAACCCGTGTGTTCAGGTACCCCAATTATAAAAGGTGGTTTAAGGCAATAATTTACCCTCATGGATTACTGACGAATATGACTTACTTTATTCTCCCAGAGGTGTGTGCATTTTAACAGAGGGTCTTCAATAGCACCGAAAGTTCATCCATAGGGATAAAATTCCAGTGGTACAATGCCAGGCATCTGTCACCATCCCTAGACAAAGTACACTAGCAATGGGCTCTTTGAGGAGAAGGTGCAGACCCTGCATGCTACCCTGCAGACCATGTAAGCTTGAGTGTCTGGCTGGCTCTGCCCCCAAGCCCTTTGTCTTGCTCAGTTTGGTCATTAGTTCCCTCTCCAGGTTTTGGAGAGATGAGCTCTTAGATGCAGGTGCAATACATTAATTAAGAGCTACAAGCCAGTACTCCCTTAATTAATTTCACCTGAATCCACACTCTCTCAGACAACAAAACTATGTGCCAACCTTTGTCCTGGTGGGATCTGGGCCAGCCCAGCACAAGGTGCCAGATTTTGAGACACTCAAACCCATGACTCACAGGGGCTCAGTGCATGCACGCGTATGTGTAAGTGCGTGTGCATGTGTGCTTTTGTGCATAGGGCATAGCAGCAAGGTGACCACCTGAGGGATGAGCCCTGCCCATGCCACTTTAGCTGGGAAGCCCGTGGGGACCAAATGAATGAGATTTAATAAAGTGCAGATGGAGGAAAATGACAGTTGACGTTCTCAATTATGTGTCCTAATGAGAGGCTACGGAGGCACAGGGACGCAGTGGCTAATCCCGTAGCATTTATAAGGGGTTTAGCTATAACCTGAGTGATTTCTTATTTATGCTCAAGCTATGGGTATTGAAAGGGGATTGATTGGGATTGGGAATGGAGGGAGCTAAGAAGGGTTGAGGCTGTGTAGGATTTTGGAAAGCCATCTTGAATAGCTGTGGCTTCCTTGGAGCTCCTTATCCAAAGGAGAGATTTGGAGCATTTAATCTGGCAGGAAACAACTAGCTATAAATAATTTTAGCTGATGTACTGAGAAGATTCTGAAGCAAACTGTCTTATTCTGGGCTTTCTCAATAACTGGTATTTTAAGGACTTGGTGAAGATTCTCAAGGAATCTTTTCTATGGAAAATTTACTTTCTCTCTTCGTTCATCTTTCCAAATCCTGGATTCACCCCTTGCAAGCTATGTAGGTTGGACATGTGACAATTCTCTGAGCCTCAGTTTTTTCATCTGTTGTAATTTGGCGGAGTTTGTGTGATGATTAAGCAAGATAATAATAATTATGGTTCTCACTTGTGCTCATGATAATTGTTAACAGGTATTGAATACACACCATCTGCCAGGTTGTGTTTGTGTTAGCAGCTTACAAATACCTGATGAGACACAGGGCAGGAAACTGGGGTTCGGGGAGGTGACATAGCAGGTGTTCATTTTCTTAAGATAGTATGTGCAAAGTGATTGCATCCAGGTTAGACTGAAAAACAATTTCATGGGGATCAAATGAAAAGGAAAATACAAAATTTTAATGCAATTTTATCTAGGGGGTGGGTCTGTATATAAACCCTACTTTTTTCTGTTTAGTACTCTGTATTTTCTAAAATGCCTACTTATTACTTTCATAGTATGGAAAAAATTATAGTGAAGACAGAGGCTGTGGGTGGGAAGGATGAAGGTCTTGCGTCTGCCCACCACCTGCCTTGTCTGGGGCAACCGGGGCTCTAATCCCTGCTCTGTTCACAGCTGGCTCTGCAGCTTTGCAAAGAGAATGGAAGCTTGTGAGTTAAATTTGACATGTTTTGCCTAATTAATTTACTTTGGAGCTTAGAAATACAAATTATATCAAAATGAATAATTCTGCAAGGAATATTTGCTTTATTTATTTATGCACACATATCTAACACATATATTTGTGCCCTCCTACTCTCTGAAGTTGGGTTCTGAATACTTGACCCCAATTCAACAGTATGTGACATCAACTTCTATGTTTAAGGCCCAGAATGTGTAGATTGAGAATTGAAGACCCAGACACAGCAAGTTCACTGCCTTGTATCATTGAAAAATGGGTTGGTGAAAGCACCTTGGAAAGGAAGAGATGCTCAACCTCCCACCCTCACCCCCTCGCAGGACCCAGAACATGATTTCGTTTGAGGGCTGGTCTTGATCCATTTGTCATCCACGGTTAAGCACAGTGCCAGGGCAAGTTCTGGACAGGTGGAGGGAGAGCTGTGGTGGGCTCCTCCACTGGGGTACCATGAGGGCCTCTGAAGCCTGGGAAGCCCACTCGCAAGATTCATGGGGTTGGTGATGGAAGGGGAAGAGTGGGGAGGCTGGCAGAATTCTCCCAGATTCTGTCCTAATCATGGCCCAAGAAGGATTTGGCTGGTAGTAATAGTACTAACAACACCCTTCATTAAATTTTAAGCACTTCAAATATAACCTCAACTAAATCTCTCAACAACCCTAAGAGACAGGCACTATTGTGAGCACCTTCACTTCATGGTTGAGTCTCACAGAGGTTTAGTAACTTGTCTGTGGTCACCCAGGTAAGTGGCTGAGCTGAGACTCAAACTGGATAGCGCCCATGTTCTTATTTCCAGGATAGGCTGCCTTACCAAGGTCACCCCGGTCAAACCCGCCTCAGCCTCAGGTGCTGCAGCGTGTGCCACTGTTGCACCCTTTCCACTGTGGACACACTGGGCAGGGACTCGCTGTGCCCTGTGTGCATGCTCAACCCTCAGCTTGGGACGCCTATGACAGACCATTCCCCAGCTCTGCCTGTTGGAGTTCATTCATCTTCAGGCCATGCTGAAGTTTTCTCTGGTCTTCCTACTTGAAATTAATCTTTCCATCCCTGGCTCAATCATAATGAATTGTGAATAAATCAATAAAATGCAGAGATATATGTATTATGTGATTATATATGCATTGATATATGTATTTTTTTTTAAATTGAGACAGAGCCTCAAGCTGTCACCCTGGATAGGGTGCTGTGCCATCACAGCTCACAGCAACCTCCAATTCCTGGGCTCAAGCGATTCTCTTGCCTCTGCCTCCCACGTAGCAGGGACTACAGGTGCCCGCCACAATGCCCAGCCATTTTTTGGTTGCAGCCGTCATTGTTGTTTGGCGGGCCCGGGCTGGATTTGAACCCGCCAGCTCAGGTGTACATGGCTGGCGCCTTAGCCCGTTGAACCACAGGTGCTGAGCCTTGATATATGTATTATGTGATTTATGTACATAGAAAATATCCCCTGCCCCCAAAGATGTCCGTTCCTAGTCCCTGGAACTTGTGAAGATGTTATTTTACGTGACAAAAGGGACTTTGAAGATGTGATTAAGATGATTAAGATTAAGGACCCAGAGATGAGGAGATGATCCTGGGTTATGCAGGTAGTCCCAAACTAATGAGTCTTTAGAAGTGGAGGAGAAAGGCAGATGAATGGGTCAGAGAGATGTGACATGAGAAGAACTTAACCTACTTTTGCTGGCTTTGGTGCTGGAGGAAGGGGGTGATGAGTAAAGGAATATGGCAGCCCCTAGAAACCAGAAACAGCTGACAGCCAGCAATAAAAAGGACCTTGGTTCCACAAGGAACCGAATTCTGCCAACAACCTGCATAAGTAGAATTCTAGAGTGTCCAGAAAGGAATACAGCATGCTAACACTTGGATTTTAGTTCACTGAGACCTGTGCCAGAATTCTGACCTAAAAATTATAAAACAATATAATCGTGTTATTTTAATCCACCAAGCTTATGATAATTTGTTGCAGAAGCAATGGAAAAGAAACACTTTTCACTGGGTGTTATAATCTTATTATAGCATTTGTGCCACTCTACTGCTGCGATTGCTTAAGTATGTAGATATTTTTCTCACCAGCTTCTTATTGAATGAACTTAAGTGTTTGTTATTTTTATAGTTTTCTCCAGCACCTCTCATAGTATCTGAATTCTATTGCATGGCGCTAAGTCATTCATCTGTGTTCCCCAAGTGACCACTATGTGCACAGAATCATCTCATGGACAGAGGACTAAAGTCAAGCTGGCAGGGCAGTCAGAGGAACATTTCACAGATGTCTGGGCTCTCACCCCTTCCAGACTCATGAGAAGATTGTATGCCTCTGCCCACTCCAAGTTCCCTGTGGCCATATGACTTGCTTTGGCCAAGTTCTAAGAACAAATGCTGTGCCCCTCTCTTTTCTCTGTAGCATGCTACATAGTACCCAGCAATGTTCCATAGTACCCATGTGTCCCCTCCTAGCTGACCCACAGGGGACATGTAGTGAAAAGAAGAAATAATCTTTTTGGTTCAACATCTCAGATTTTGAGATGGTCACTTCTGCAAAATTTAGTCCAACCTGTCTGCTAAAGTCAGTTTCTGCCACTTGGGTTTTTACAGTCTTTGGGGAGGGAAAGGAAGCATACACACTAATGACTACTGTCTAGAATAGGAATGTTGGGATTGACCATTAGTGTTGGTGGTTTGTATGTGTCCTTCCTGATTATATGTACACATATTCACACACCAACACATCTATAGGTATGTAAATCTCCAAAAGGAAATTGTATTGGTCAATACAATATTGTGTTGTATTTTGATTTGTTGACCCATGTAAGAAAGGAGTCTTGGCCCTCACAGAAGTTCATGAGGTAAGCATTGCCCCTTTTTGACAGATGAATAAATGGAGCCTCAGAGAGGTTAGACAATCTCTTCAAGTTCATTCAGCTGGCAAGGGATGGAATTGAGGCTGGCACCTGGGACTCTCTGGTTCCAGTAAATAACACAACCTGTCTCTTCCCTTTACAGGGCAGGACATGTGCATCAAACACCTTAGGTGTACAAGAGGTGTACATTGAGCCATCAGTCAGCACTGTAGACTGTGAGTACAGACCTTTCTTGCGGGTTGATGGGAGAAAGGCTCCACAGGGGTGGTGGGACTAGAGCTCAGCCGCAGAGGCAGGGCAGAACTTACCCAAATCAAGCAGAAGTTGTTTAATCACTCATTCCCCAGTTGTCAATTTACTCCATAACTATTTCTCGAGTGCCTGTCCCTGAGGAAGCACTGTGTCAGTCCAGGCTGGGGGCCTTGCAGGGACAGGGCTTCAGAGGTTGAAATGTTCAGGAACACAAGGCAGCCTTGACCGACTGGGCTGGAGGACTGAGGTGGGGAAAAGGGGTGACAAGACAAGATAGGCAGATAAGGAAACAACCAGTGATATTTGGTACCCTCTACCACCCCTGCTTTAGGGGTGTCCCACCTGCAGTCTGTGGGTTATGTGTGCATTATTTGAGGCCTGTTTTGCTTACTATGGTGTTGGATATTGTGACAACTATGCAAGGACTTTTTTTTCTTTTTGCTCATCAGCTTTTGTTAGTGTTTGTGTCTTTAACTTGTGGCCCAAGACACCCCCTACCGAAAGCTTTTGAAGAATTTTGAATATCATCATGAGAGCCGAGTGAATCAATTCCTACTCTAAGGATAATATGAAATGATAGAAAAGGGATAGGGTGTCAAATAGAAAATGGGGGAAAGCTACAATTCTCCCTTAAGTGGTTTTCTAGCCATGAACTTGAATTTCACTCATCCACCATGGTTCAGTACAGTGCTGAGCATTTAGTAAGACCCAAAGGAAGGAGACACACTGCTGACAAAACCATAGACAATAGGGTTCTCAAGGTAATGTGGCAATGCTAGAATGTGTGCTACAGACAAAGGGTTCCAGGGATTGGAAAGTGGCTCTGTATATGAGACAAGGCACGGGCTCTGGGGTGATGTAGCCCCAGTTCAAATCCCAGCTTTGCTCCTTTACACAAGGTGCAGGGAAAATCATTGAGCTCAATTTTCTCCTTTGAAAAACTGGACAACATCCATCCTGCAGAGTTGCAAGGATTGGGAAAAACGTACATAGAAAGCCTAGCATGGGGTCTGGAACACAGTAGGTGATCAATGATGACAGTGAAGTCTATATCTTCTTCAGAGAATGGGCAGCTAGTTTGGAGCATAGTGTCACCAAGGATAGTAGCTAACTGGAAGACAAATGATACATGGTTCAGAATTGTTGGGGTGGTTTTCAGAACCTGCCCTAAGGAAGGGTTTCATCTATCAGATCAGCATCTTTGTAAGAGCTGCCGATAGGAGAAGACCTCTCTGTGACCTCCAGGCTTGATGCTTGGATGCTTCTTGCAACAACCCAAAGCAAGTTCTGACTCACCAACCTTATGTGGGCGGCTTGGACCCTTGTGGCCATAGCCAAGACTTAATCTCCTAGCCACCTGCAGCCAGTTTTGCTTGAGCCTGTGCTTCAAAAAGCTAGTAATCATGGGCTTGTGGAGTGAGGAATGTCAAAATGGAGCTGCTAGAAAACTGTGCACTGGGGGAGTCGTATTCAAGGCTTGTCCTTGGCTTGCTGAAGCCCTTCCTTTCTTCTTTATCCTAGACATTTAAAATACCTCTTGCTGTTATTTTCTCTTATTACAAAAGCAAGGTAGGATTATCATAGAAAACACAGATAACCAACTCTTAACTCTTTGGTGTTTTTCTATAGTATCTTTCTCCGTATATATATGTGTCTGTATATATGTATATATGGATCAAAATAACATAGAGTACATTATATCAGTATTTTTCCTATCAGATTTTTTTCCTGAATATACATACACATAAAAGGAATATATAAATATTAGAAGCATCTCTCTACATCAATTAATATAGTTCTATAATTTTTAAAGGTATGTAATATTCTAATGAATGAGGGTTCTGCCCAAATTTTTGATCAGGAAGATAGTTAGGTTATTTTTACTTTTGAATTTTATGCCAGTATATCTTTAAGCCTATCTATTTTCTCAAATCTTTCATTACTTCATCATTTCTAACAGTAATATCTTATATCTGCCCTTATTTCTTTGGGACAAATTTGCAGGGTCAGAAAGAAAATACAATTTTTAGGACAGTAAGGTACTTTTTGTTGGGTCCTTGGTTTGGGATTTCAGTTACAACTAATGAAAAACATCTCTGGGAACCAAAGCAGAAGTGGGTGTTCCACCCCCATGTTGCTGAGTTGCTAGGACAGTGCCCGTGTTCTGGTTAGTCAATTTCCCTTCCAGCTTCAGCAGCAACAATAATAACAACAATTATTACTATTATTGTTGTCGTTGCTGTTATTGTTGTCATCTCCTGTACTGTTCTCCTGCTCTGAGCTCCCCTTCAGTTGGGCTCACATGGGAGGAGTTGGTCATTGTTGTCCTACAGAACTCAGAGGTTCTGGAACATTCTCTCTTTGACCCCACAGAGCCCCTCAACTCTAAACAATAGGTCTTCTATACTGTTTGCCCAGTGACACCTGCAAGAGCCTGGTGTTCATTGTTGTGTCCTTTCCTTGGCAGCTCCTCTATTGAGTTTGGCTTCTGCTGACTAAAGTAAGGGAAGCTGACCCAGTTAAGGAGAGTAGCTCAAAAGAAAAGTCTTAGTGTTGCCCTATGGCCTGAGGGCTCTATGTGAACCTGTCAAAATAAATATATATGAATTAATCACCCCAAACCTAAACAAGTCCCAGCAGTGAGCACAGTATATGGCACATAGTACGGGCACTCTGTAAATGTTTGCTAAGTGAAAATATGAATGGTGGACGAAGGAGAATGTTAATTATCTCTCACTTTATCTTGCTGTAGATTGCATCTCACGTACCCAGAGTCACCCAGAGTCTGGTATTTATGTCTCCAGGAAGGATAGAGGATCATACCTGATATTAGGGCTAAACACACACTCAACACTTGGACAAAGACCAGAATGCATGGGTCTAACAAGTCCTGTGGAGCTATGGTAAAGAAGACGATTGACTTGCCCACCATAAATCAAGTGTGAATATATAATAAAATACTTTCATATATGCAACATCTAAAAAAATTTTAAAAAGAAGCTACTAGAGGTTGCCCTTCACTAAATAAAAAGGTGAGAGGGGATTATACCAAGATATGAAATCTAGGAACCAGGCATTCAACTCAGGAGAAAGGCTCAGAGAATTCCTAGGCTGGTGATAGTAGAAAAGACCAGAATAAGAGCAGTGTAGCCGACAGACAGAGCAACCAACCTAGACTTGCAGAGGAAGACCGCAGGTCTCCGAAAGGGCTGTGCCCCCTCCCAGAGAAAATGGAACTCTTTGATTCTGTGAAACATTTGTCTTCACTCAGAATTTTTTTTAGCCCTGTAGAATTTGGAGGATGAATTCATATTAGGTACACAAAACTAAGGTAAAGAAAAAAATATTTTTATCTGTAGAAAAAATATACAAGAAAGGAACATAAGTATGGTGTATTATGTGGTTCCTTTGTGAACAAAATTTCTGTAGGTGTTGGTATGTAAACAGTGAATATTGAATTAATAAAAAAATAGAGTTCCGTGTGTGGATGGGAAAGTAAGTATGTATACTCTGGAGGGATACAGCAGAACAAAGCAGACAGAGTGAGAAGAGGTGAGATTTGATCCTCTGTTAATGGAAAGTCGAAAGAGAAATGTCTGTGATTGAAAAATCAAGAACCAGAAGTATAAGCATGTTATTTAAAGATAGAAAGGTACATTCCAAAGAAACAGCTGAAAAGGTCAGAAGTTGGTGTCTCTTGGGGGAGGAGCCTAAGGGCAGAAGGCACTGGGGTGCCTGCAGTTTTTCACGGTAAGATTTTGACTTTTTAAAACTATGTACATAGAATTTTTTAATTGAATTAATAAAAGTACTGGAGGGTGTACTGGAGAATATGTCACTGAGAGAATTGATGCAGACTTTCTCTTAGGGTTTTCCTAGCCAAGTCAATATTTTTGGTGATGTTTTGTTTTAAAGTCATGTTCCCTAGATTGCTTTGGGGACAAACAGAAAGCTGGGATGGAGAGACTGAGGCTCTTTGACACTAGTAGTGGTTTTATGTGTGGAGGTATGTGGTGAGATTTCATTTGAATTAAAGGCTCTGTTTCTTTAAAAAAAAATTGTTTTTGGAAGTTTGAGAATGTATATCTGGACATAACCTTGAAGGCGATAGATGTCCAGGGATGGCCCAATGGGTCAGTGTGCCATGCCCAGGGCCTCCCTTAGAAGTTGCCCTGTATTATCCTTCATGCAGGGGAAGGGATTCCTTTCTCACCACTATGGCCTTGAGCTCTTTCCTCTAGAAGGAAGAATGATTTCGTGATGTACTATCTACAACTTTTTATTTATTCCTCCTGGGTTCAAAGGCCTGTATCTGTGAGTTTAATGACTTGGGAGTGCAGTATGATCCTGGGGACCTGAGGCCCTGAGCCCACAGTCTCACCACAATGCTCCAGGCTCCACCCAGCTGAACCGATCCACTGGTAACACAAAGCCAGTACTCATCGGGTTTATGACACACCCTTTAGCAATAGAAGTGAGCAGCCCTTGACTCTTTATGACTTGTCGGGCACTGCTATAAGCATTCTTCGTGTATTAATTCCTTTAATCATCACAGCAACACTAGAGGTAGGTACTGTTGCTCTTGGTATTTTATAGATGCCGAATCTGAGGTACAGAGATGAAAGGAGGCCCAGAGTCACACGGCTAGCAAGTGGCAGTGCCAGGATTTGATCCCAGACAGCATGAGTCCAGAGTGCATGCTCTCAAACAGTATCTCTTTCTTGTGCCCGTACTATACATGTTTTCATTTTTCTTATCCTCATGTAAGCCCACAGACTCCTTCGCAGAGTCTTCTTCATTGAGGTATTCTATGCCCTTTCAGTCTCTCCTACGTCTGGCTTGTTTAATTAAGCTGTAGTTTCAGTAAACATCCGACTCACTTAAAACTGAAGCTGAGAGAGAAATCCTTCATTGACAAAACATCTGGCACACATGAGCAAACAATGATTTGCAGTCATCAGCGGCAACTGGATACCCATGTCGTAATGGTTTGGAATTAAGGGTTTAAGTCTCACACCCAAGGGCTGAGACCCAGGAAAATTGCTCACTAATCTGTCTGGCTGGTGCTTGGGCAGGGTGTTGGGGGGCTGGGGCTCCTCTGGGAGGGGGCGTGGAGCAGAGAGGCCCCTCCACGCAGCAGAAAACAGCCCCAGATGTACTCTACTGGATTGACCTAGCCACTGAGTAAAGGGACAGGGCACTGTGGATGGACATGGGGGCCAGGGAGCAGGAGGGAGGCAGGAGGTGGACCTAGCCACTGAGTAAAGGGACAGGGCACTGTGGATGGACATGGGGGCCAGGGAGCGGAAGGAAGCAGGAGATGGGCCCTGCCTTCACACTCCATTTGCTCCCCCTCCTCTCCCCTGACTCTCCTGCTCCAGCCTTGGTGGGACTTCGTTGCCTTTTGCCACCACATCAGGCTCGCTCCTGCCTCAGAGGCTTTCCACTGGCCATTCCCTCTGTGTGGAATGCTTTTCCCTGCTTCCTCCTCCTCCTGTGGGGCTCACCTCAATGTCACCTTCACAGAGAAGCCATTCCGATCACCCTGATGGAAAGCCGCCTCACACTTCCCACATGCATTTCTTTTTCACATCCCATTTCCTTAAAACAAAAAGCAAAATCCCTTTGTATAAAGTACTTATTATTGGCTGAATTTATGTATTCATTTAGTTTAATCATTAATTTATCATATGCCCTGTCCCCTGACATGAGAGCAGGGACTTTGTCTTGTAAATTTCATTACCCCCTAGAATGGGGCTGCTACACAGTAGAAACCCAAGGAAATATTTCTTCAACAAATAGATGAATGGATGGATGGAGGGTATCCACACACTAGGTAGGTAGGAGGGCTCAGGTTTGAGACATGTTGTAGAAGGAAGAACAGGGACTTTCTCAATGGGGAATTCATCTTGGCCTTCAGAAAGACAGTTCCTTTTCCAGTCTTTCCTCCAACAACTTGGCACTGAAGAACATGTCTCCACACTCAGGGACATAGCATGAAGTCTTCCTGTTGGGAGCTCTGTGGCTTTTTGGGAGGATGAAGGCCAGGACTATCTCAAGGCAGAGGGAGACGTGAGTCCCCTTTAGTCCTGTTTTTGGGGATCACTTGGGAGGGGCTGGTGGAGGGAAAGACCAGCCCCCATGGCTTCCCTCTGGGTATCTAATACCATGACAACCTGACCTGAGCCATTGATGCTTTCAAGTCAGCACTTACCTGACTCCTGTTCCACTTTTTGGAGGTTCCTAACTAAGGACACCTCTAAGCTGAGGGACAGCACCAGGCACCTCTTGCACCAAGAGCTGAAACTTGCTCAGCTTGTAGATGTTTCTCTCTGAGCCTCTTGTCCTGGTCCCTGAAACGTGAATACAGGCCTGACCACAGTCATGAGATACTGCACCCATGATGGTGCAGTATTATATGAGATCTAATAATCTCATAAAATTATTATATCATATTTTTATTGTACTTGTGTTGGGTTTAGCTATGTTTAGCTACACAAATACCATTGTGTTACAGCTTCCTACAGTATTCAGCACAGTAACATGCTGTCCAGGGTATAGGCCTAGGAGCAAGTAGTCTATACCATGTAGCCTAGGTGTGGAGCAGGCTGTTCCATCTAGGTTTGTGTAAGTACTCTCTAGGATGTTCACTCAACAACGATATCACCCAACTAGGCATTTCTTAGAAGGTATCCCATCGTTAAGCAACACGTGACTGCACTTGTCTCTAAGACATTCCTACTTTGCCAACATTATGGAGACCCCGATGGTAGGGGAGTCAAATCCAGCTTCAGTAGGGCTTTTGACTCAGACCTTTTCCTTCCCTCCAGCCTCGCCCCAGAGTGGTGCAACCCTGTCCTAATGGGTCACCAGACTGGTGAAACCTGAACAGTTGGAGGCCAAAGGAAGCACTTGATGACAAGAGGGTGGGGAGGTGAGCGAGTAGAGAAGAAGTGGGGGCTTTAGAAAGGGGCTGGGGGAGGATGGGGAGGGCAGGGAGAGGCACTGGAGCTATTTATTTTCGAACAGAGATGGATTTTGTATTTCAATTTCACTGTTTTTATCATAGTGAAATCTCATGAGGTTAATGTGAACGAGGCCCTGTATGCATTGTTATGCCATTTGGTTTTGATAAAAAGTGGCATTGTACAAGATGTTCCTTGGCCACGTAAAAGCTTGCTGCATAGCTAATGGTGGCACAGAGCCATACCACAAGTTGTGCAATGCCGTGGCAGGAAAAACAGAGCTGCTTCTCAGGGATTAAGGTTGGTATTTCAGCTTGAACTTTAAGAAAGAGATTGAAGGAGCAAGGAAGAAAAAGAAAGAAGGGAACAAGAGAAAAAAGAAGAATGGAAGGAAAGAATAAAGGAAGGAAGAAGGAACCTAGGAAGGGACAGTAAAGGCAAAAGACAGAGAATAATACTATGTAAAGGGGGAAAATCCCCTGTGCAAAATAGGGGAAAGCTAACAGGTTTGGAAAGAGAAGAAATTTCTTGATTCCTCTTGTGATGTTCTTTCCTGTCTAGTTTTGTTCTAAAATATTGCTGTATCTATAATCACATTCTTTTGTCTCTGTCCTTCCGCTTAAGGGTAGGAGTCAAAATGTCTGAGGTGCTTCTCCCAATGTTGTAGGATGCCAGAATAGTTTAGTAACGCTTTTGTGTTAGCTCCAAGGTGTGGACTTTTTTCTTTCCTCAACCTAAACCTGGAACTCCAGGTGTCTGCTTGTCAGTGGCCTCCGTGAGAAGTGAGGAGACGGGAAGACCATTTTCTTTTCATCAGATTCTTTATTTTGGCTCCTTAGAAGAAAAACACTAAAACCTGCCTGATGCTCTTGGAAAGGGGATCTAGGGGAAAGAGAATGGGTGTAGAATCAGAGGGATAAAGCTCTGGATGCCAGACAGGGTTTTCAGAAGGTTAAAAAGCACCTGGCACATCGTGTATTTATAACTCTTGGTTTTCTTACTGCCAACTCATCCTTCCTTACTGAAAATTGTGGGACATTATTCTTATAGACAATAAATTTATATCTTAATCTTGTGCCTGATCAATGAATTTGAAAATAGTAAAAACCTGGCTTCATTTTGAAGGAAAACTCAACCAAGACACTGGAATGCAAACAAATGCCTTCCATTGTGTGCTGTCTCTAAAGGATATGACCTGACAGGGACAGAAATTGATTCATTTGTTTCTGAGAACCTGGGAAACCTTGGAGAACCATGTCCAGACCCATCACAGACAACAGAGCTGTGAGCCGCCAATGTGTATGGTTGGAAGTTGAGTTGTACTTGGTGAGTTCCTTTTCTGTTGTCACCCACACTTATACAGCATCTGATATCCTCCCTTCCTGAGCAGGTCAGTGTGTATGTAAAGAGAACTAGTCTAGGACTTCCAGCTTTGTCTCTCACTAGGTCCATCACCCTGTACCCAGCAGTCCCACCATGCCAACGCAAGAACTTTTCCAGATTGTATGGGGATACTGTACCCAGGCCTTTGTGCATTCTGTCCCCTCTGCATGTAGTTTCCTTATTTGCCACCTAGATTGATGAACACCAGCTCATCTTCCATGATTTAAGTCCAGCCTCATCTCCTTTCCTGACTTTTTCCTGGGAGAACCTACTATGCCCTTCTTTGGGCATAGTAGACTCCTAATATGCTCTGAACAGATGTCTATCATAGCTCCTGTGCCTCTTTTCATTCATCTGGAATATTATGGAGCTTAAGAACAATGTCTGATTTATTTCTAGCGCCCAGGACTGTACCTGGCACATGGAGGGCCTCAACAATTTTTAGTTTAATGAATAAGTGAATGAATGAAGTGAATAATAAGACTAAAGAAACTTTCAGAAAATCAACTGAAATATCTAAAAAAGCAAGAGATCGGTTTTGGCATTCTGAGATATTTTACTTTTGTCATAGTTGCAGATTTATTTAGACTCTCATCTAATGAATAACCAACACCCTCAACAGGCAACAATACTGGGCATATGACACTATGAATAGCAGGTTCATGACCAGATGTGCCTTCTGAACAAATGGAACAAAAATAAGAGTGTTTCAAATTATGTGGGAGTCCATTATACTCATTACTTCTCCTCGGGGAGGAAGGAGTGAGGTAGAGAAGAAGAATGGGGTAGAAGGAGAGAGCAGAGATCAACCCATTGGACCAGAAACTCTATTAGGAGTTTTTACATACAATATGTCATTGCTTTTCACAAAGAACCTATGGAGATGGGTATTATCATTCCATCTTATAGACAAGAAAATTCTGGGGAAGAGAATTTTTACAGCTGGTAGACACTGAGAGTTGAACCAAAGCACAGTTGAATTCTAGGTGTTGGATTGTTTTTAAGAGTTGTCTGGATGACTTAGTCATATTCCTTAAGTTTATAAGCACAGAGACATAGGAGTCTTGACACAGCATTTGGTGGCAGAGCCTGGGATTCAACCTCACGCCCCACAAGTTAAACCTTGTGAGAAGAGGGTTACAGGAAATGGTTCATGCACAGGTGAACACAGTCCACACCCATCCCACTGCTATGTCTAGGTCAGCTTTATAGGCTTGGAGTAGCTGGAGTGGCTAAAGTTAGAGTTTTGAGACAAAACCACCTTCAAAAGCTATAAAAATTGGAGACATCATGCAACTTTGAACTGAAACTAGAAAAAAGAGCGAGAAAGAAGAGCTGCATATTTGACTGCCCTAAGTATATCTTTTCACACTCTTGAATAAATGTTCATTTATGTAAAGCTAGTGAGCACTCTAGGTGAAACCAACATTGTGACTACTCATCTCTATGTTTCACTTTGATGATATTTTGCTGAACTTTTAATGATACATTAGAAGATTATACACTTATCCTGATGAACTTAAGACTAACTTCATCATCTTCCATTGAATAGCAAAAAAGATAACTTAGGAGTTCATGAAAAACATTTCAGTTTTCCACCGAGGCTTCTGAAGGTGTCATGCTAGCTTTCAGAGTTGAGCAAACTTGGATGACTATATGCCCCCTTTATAGTCAATCCTAACCTCCATCCACAGGCAATACTGATCTACTTTATGTTTTTTTCCAGAATGTCATAGAAATACACTCATTCAGCATGTAGCCTTTTGTTCTGGCTTCTTTCACTTAGGATAATGCTTTGGAGAGTCATCCATTTGATTTACTGTGCTTTGCTGTGTAGTATGTATAATGCGTACCCACATTTTTTGCCCAAAATTTCAGAAAGCACTCCTTGAGAAAGTGGCCCAGCTCTCCATCAGGAGAGACACATCTGGGGAGGGCTAATAACTACACCTTCCCCTGCAGCCACCTGCTCTGTGAAGGCTGCCCCTTCCCTGTCTCCTGGGAGCCCTTCTCTCCCCACCATTTTGGGGGCTGTGGCTGAGATGGCCACATGCACAGCTGGCGGGGCAGGAGCTCTGGAGGCTTCTTGACCTGTGGATAGTTTGGCAGGTCCTTGAGGCCTGTGTGGGGCTCCTGGTCCCCTTCACATGGCCAGGCCTTGGCCCTTGCCCCACACTAGCTGTGGCCTACCTCGCCAGCCTCACCACACCCCCTCCCCTGATGGTAGTGCTCAGTGGAGGCTGCCCTGGCCCACTTGCACTGGATCCTGGATCCTGGATCCTACCAGACTGGAACCCCACCTTTTGTGGGCCCAGGAGGGTGGGCATGGTGCCCAGGAGGCTCACTGCCACCCCCACTCAGCTATGCTACCCACGAATAATGTGTGTCCTTATTTTTCCCACAAAAATTTAGGCAAATAGTGTGCTGTATACACAGCAAAATACAATGTTTAATTTTATTACCTCGCTTTAAGAAGAAACTAAATTCCAGTCTGGGTATTGAGTGGCTCACTCAAGCTTTTAAATAATGGAGTCAGAACTCCAGCCAGCCTGCCTGATTTTGGCACCTGTGTTCTTACTTGACATCCTACACTTCTGCACTTACAGCAGGGCCCCTGGTCCAAGCCTGGCCGATATCAGAACACACTGAGTGGTCTTGGTTAAATGATTTACTTGTTTAAATGTTTCCCTGCACTGTACAGTCATAACCCTAGTTTTACACAAAAACCTCCCAGATATTGTGCAAAGAACAAGAACAACTTCTTCTGTTCCTTCCACAGTTTAGGATTTGACCCAGAAAATGTCCTAGTATGAAGCTATGGCAGAACAACTTAGTTAAGAGAAATATTTACTTACTCCCTAAGGAAAAGTTTCCACCTCCTGTCCTCACCTCTGGCTGCCGCATGGTGGGAATGGAGTGAGTATTTACTAAATGGTGAATCCTACTTCAGTCACTTTTAGCTGGGTTACCCCGAGCCAGTAACTTAGCCTCTTAAAGGCTCAGAGTTTCAGAGTGTGGAGTGACTGTGCAGGTTAATGACTGAGATAGAATTTGGAATCAAAGCCCTAAACTTTAAACTATTATATTCATTGGCTTTCGATTATCTAATATTCATTAGAAATTGCATAGCAATAGCTGCAAGAGGGCTGCCACAATGCACACGTCCCAGTTGTACCATGGCCTCCCCTGTCTGTGTGTTTGGTACCTCTGGACTGGCTCAGGGCACCACACCTGGCTGCTGAGATGAAGTCAAGGGCTGTCTGTGGCAAACTCTTCATCAAAAAGGATGTTCTTGACACATACTATGTGTGGTTGAATTTTAAAAAATGAGTATGGTCTTCTGGTTCGGACACTTGCCTACGAGTATATGAGGACATTTCTGCTAGAGAAGGGGAAAAACAATCACTGAGAGAGGTGAGGTCAGCAATGCCGCTTGAGCTCACCACCTTTCATTCCTGCCTGAGCAGAGAGCTTGTGTTCATGAGTTTGAGAAATGAGAAGGAAGGTACAAAAGTCCCAGGACTTCCTCTTAGTCAAAGGAATATTTGTGGCAGAGTGCTTCTCCACAGACTGTGAGAGGGGATGATGAGGCACTGATGAAGCTAGAAAACTTTTTCAACACAGAAACTTCGGCAGAAGTTCATGGTCATCACATGAGCACAGTGGCAAGGAATATGGCAGCTGTGACCTGGCATTTTAAAAAAGGAGAACCATCTAAGATCCCATTATGAAGAGGATGAATCTCCTTTGTAGGAGGAAGAATGAGAGAATTCCTCTGCTACACTCCAAATGACCTCCTTATTCCACTCTGCACTTTTACATTTATTCATTTATTTCTCAAGTCAGAGGTTCCCATATTTTCTCAATTAAAAGTGCCCTTTGTGTATTAGTAAACTTTCCACAGTATCTTAAGCCAGAAGAAATATTTCATAGTTATATTATTAAGTAGTCAGGTCCATACAATTTCATAAACATTTGTGTGTTAACAACTTATTAGTGTAGAAAAAAATAATACATGTATTGTAAAAAAAAAAAACAATTTAATTCTTAAAAAAACTACAATTGCCAATCAGGTGTAAATGCCTTGAGGGCACGCAAGCTTCTCAAATCTTAGAGTCAGAGTGGTTGCCCTATTCCACAATGACTTTAGCAAGACTGAGAATATTACACTACCTGGTCCTTGCCTAATGGAAGGGAAAGAGCTGGGATGGGAAAAATTGTCCTGACTTAATGTCTGGAGACAGGCAGTTGCAGGAATTGGGTCAGCATCTCAATCACACCAAGACACATAATTCTCTTGAACTGTTCCTTTTGTTTGCGAGATGACTTCTACACTCCCAAACATGAAACGCATACACCAAGCAAAAAGGAAGGAGGAAAGAGAGGTGCCAACTTCATCTGATCTTTTTTTATTTATAAGAAAGTAAACACTATTTGAGAGACTGTCCCCCTTTCCCAGTAGATGTCCAATTGCAGTCATTTGCTACATGCAATGTTTTGTTCTACCATGGACCATGTATACAGCAGGAGTCCTATGAGATTGTAATACTGCATTTTTACTGTCCTTTTTCTATGTTTTGATGCACAAATACTTACCATTGGGTTATAATTGCCTGTGGGATTCAGTACGGTAACACACGGTACAGGTTTGTAGCCGGGAGCAATAGGCTATCTCAGATAGTGTGTGTATATAGTAGGCAATATAGCCTAGATTTGTGTAAATACACTCCATCATGGATTCACACTGACTTATTTCTCAGAATGTATCCCTGTTGTTAAATGATGCATGAATGTATATCTCATGGGCCAGAAACTGTGTCATCTACCCATCACTGGCTGCAAGGAAGGTTGAGCAAGTGAGCATTTAGCTGGGTACAAAATACCCCAAGTCAGGGTTCAGTAGCAAGGAAGGAAGAGGTGGATGTTGGGTGAACAGATAGTGTTTACTATAGAGTCACATTTACCTGTACAAAGAGCAGTAGGACGAGATCAACACCTGTTCTCAATAATCTCAAGTCTAGCCTGAAGACAAATAAGACAGTCTCAGAAAAATAATTACTATGGGATAAGATTAACAGGTGACACTGTGGTGGAAAGGTACTTAGTTTGCCTGGGAGGGTCAGAGGAGTTCTAGAACACAGCTGACCACACTGCACTTGGGCAGAAGAACAGCAAACACAGGGGTCCCACGCTGTGAAGAGAAACGTGTCACGTGACCCAGTGCCTAGCGCTTTGGATGGATGGCAGGAGGGGGTGATGGCAGAAGATGATAATAAACAGGCCCTGAGGAAGCTAGGGCTCCATGTGGAATAGTGTGGGGGCATCCACTACTTTTTCTTGTTTTTATTTGGCTCTACCCCTTCCTTTGGGGAAATGCTTTCCCACTCTGTGAGATGGCCAATCACGAGGCTCAACTTTCCATTTTCTGCACGTGGACTCCTGCCCGTGCAGAACCAATCAGCCCTTTACGGGAACGGATGTGGATGCTGGAGAAGAAAGTCTCCTAAGGAAGACAGAAACCTGAAGCCGCCAGTGGTTATATTTTCCTCTGTCAGAGAGAGCTTGCCTGTAGAGAGGAGGGGGCAGAGTGGAAAAAGAGAAAAGGAAGAAGAGAGAAGATGAGAAGAAAGGAGAGAACCGCTGAGATAATTCTAACATCCTGGATCCAACTTACCTGAGTTGCTAAAGCTAGTACGATTTCTGTTTTTAGGTCAGCTACTCTGAGTTTCGTTCCTCTCACTGGCAGTTAGAAGGGTTGTGGCTGGGGAGGGTTAGAACCTGAAAGCAGGAAGACCAGTCAGTGGCTCTTACGATGTTCCTCTGTCCTCCTTGGCTACATCCTGACTGCTGGGAAGAGAAAGGAGAACAGCTCTCCATCGCCACCTCAATCTTCATACACAGCTTGGGAGAGCTAGTTCTCATCCAGCCAGCTGGCCGGCGCCCACTTCCTGTCCTGCGAATGTCGGCTGCCTTCCCGGGCTGTTATCTGACTCCACTATCAGCCAGGGGCATCCGGGAACACATCAGACTTCTAGGAAAAATGATGTTCTACAAGAGCAAACTCAGGAGGCCAGAGCTGCTGGTAATTCTAGCAGCCATGCACACAAAGAAGCCCTGGACATTATTCACGGCCTCTGGTTTTCAGGAGTCTGGCACCAGCTCCAGCAGTCAAGATAACATGGTAACTCAAACCCTCAGAGGTTGCAGGACTCAGTCTTTGCATCCAAAGAGAATCATCTGCAGGTTTTAGTGCATCTTACAACCCAGTCCAGAGATGCCTAGGTACGTGAGCCTTGGCAAATTGCTTCACCTCTGAGTCTCCAGTTCTCAATTTTAAAGAGGCATAATTACAGCTATCACTGCCATATGTGGAGTGCTTGCAATGTACCAGACCTGCTAAGTGCTACATATGTGTACACGGAGTCACCTCCTTCTCAGTCCCTATGTGTAACTGCAGAGAGCATGCCCAGCACAGTGGCTGGCACTCCCTGAGAGTTTCCCACAGGTTTGTCATTGTTATTATTGTGGTACCACAGAGACCATCAACTGGAATCTAATCTGCCAAAGGATGAGGAAACTGAAACCCAGAATCAGTGAATGAATTGCCTAAAATCATATAGCATAATCCGTGACAGAGCAAAATCTAGAACCCAAACCCCATCTAAGTTGAGGTACATATGCACAAAAGCAATAAAGACTACAGGGGATCTAGAAATTATTTAACCTTGAGTAAATATAACTTCCATGGAGAAAACTTTAAAAGTCTAATGAAAAACATAATAATGATCTGGATAAATGGAGATATTCCATATTCTTAAATGGGCAACCTCATATTATAATGGTAGCAATTACTTCCAAGGCTGTTAGATCCCAGTTGGGCTTTTTTAGGCAGTTGGAAAATATATTCTAAAATGTCTATGAAGGAAGAGAGATCATGATTCAAGTAAGTCAACTTTAGAAAAGAAGAGAGGGCTTGGCTCACATCTGTAACGCTAGCACTCAGGGAGACCAAGGAGGGAGGATCTCTTAAGCTCAGGAGTTTGAGACCAGTCTGAGCAAGAGTGAGACCATATCTCTACTAAAAAATAGAAAAATTAGCCAGGTATCATGGAAGTGCCTATAGTCTCAGCTACTCAGGAGACTGTGGCAGGAGAATCCTTTGAACCCAGGCGTTTGAGGTTGCCATGAGCTAGACTGATGCCATGGCACTCTAGCCTGTGTGACAGAGTGAGACTGTCTTAAAAAATAAAAATAAAGAAAGAAAAGGAGAAGAGGGAAGAATCACCTTAATAGTCACTGAGATACATTATAAGTTGGTAGTAATAAAAAGCTGGCATTGATACAAGAAGATGATTGGTTTGCAAATATTTTCTCCCATACTGAATGTTGCCTCTCCAAACTGTTAGTTGTTTCCTTTGCTGTGCTGAATATTTTTAGTTTGATATGATCCGATTTATTCACTTTTTGCTTTTTTATTTTTCACTGGTGCTTTTGAAGTCCTCTCCATAAAATCATTGATCAGACCAATGTCAAGAAGATTTTCCCCTATGTTTTCTTCTAGTAGAGTACAGAATTCTTCCTAACTCATTTTATGAAGCCAGAATTACCCTGATACCCAAACCAGATAAGGATATTACATTTAAGTTTTACACTTAAGTCATTTTGAATTGCTTTTTTAGTATGGGTGAGAGATAGTTTTGTTTTGTTTTGTTTTTCACATAGACATTCAATTTTCCCGGCAGAATTTATTAAAGAAACTCCCTTCCCCAGTAAATGTAGATGGAAACTTTGTAGAAAATAAGTTGTCTGTAAGTATGTGGATGTATTTCTGGAGTCTCTGTTCCATTACATTGGTCTATGTACTATGTTAACCAGTACCATGCTGTTCTGGTTACTATAGCTTTATAATATATTTTGAAGTCAGGTAGTATAATGGGTCCAAGTTTGTTCGTTTGCTCAGAATTGCTTTGGCTATTTAGGGTTCCTTTGTCATTCCATGTGAATTTCAGGATTTTTTTTTGATTTCTTTAAAAGATGCCATTTGGTAGAGATTGCATAGACTGTGTGTATTGCTTTGATCAGATGGTCATTTTCACTACATTAATTCTCCTCATTCATAAATATGAGATGGATTTCTCTTTTTTATGTTCTCTTCAATTGCTTTCATTGGCATTTTATAGTTTTCCTTGTAAAGATCTTTCACCAACTTTTATTCCTAGGTATTTTATTTTATTTTATTTTATTTGTAGCTATTGCAAATTGGATAGCTTTCTTGATTTCTTTTTTTCACTAGTTAGTTTGTGTATAGAAATGCTACTGATTTTTGTATGTTGATTTTGTATCTGGCAACTTTACCAAATTATCAGTTCAAGGAGTTTTACATGGAGCTTTTTGAGTTTTCTTTAATAAAACAATGTCATCTGCAAAGAGGGAGAGTTAACCTTTCTCTTTTCCAATTTGGAAACTCATTATTTCTTTTTCTTGACTAATTGCTCTGACTAGGACTTCCAGTACTATGGTGAATGGAAGTGGTAAAAGTGAGCATCACTTGCCTTGTTCCAGATCTTAGAAGTAAAGCTTTTGTCTTTTTCCTGTGCAGTAGAATGTTGGCTATGGAATTGTCATATATGGCCTCTATTGTGCTGATATATGCTCCTTTTATACTGAACTTGTTGAGAGCTTTTATCATAAAGACATGTTGAATTGAATCAAATGCTTTTTCAGCATAAATTGAAATGATCATATGGATTTTGCTCTTTGTTCTGTTGATAGGATGTATCCCATTGACTAATTTCCATATGTTGAACCATCCTTTCTTTCATCCCTGAGATAAATTTCACTTAATTGTGACAGATAACCTTTTTAATGTGCTGGTGGATTCATTTTACTAGCATTTCATTGAAGAATTTTGCCTCTATGTTCATCAGGGATATTGGTCTATAGTTTTTGTTGTTGTTGTTGTTGCTATAATATCCTTATCTGGTTTTGGGATCAGGGTAATGCTGGCTTCATAAAATGAGTTAGGAAGAATTCTGTACTCTCCAATTTTCTGGGAGAGTTTAAGAATTGATACCAGTTCTTTAAATGTTTGGTAGAAATCAACTTTGAAGCTATTCAGTTTCTGTACTTTTATTTGATGAGATGTTTTTATAACAGATTCAATCTTGTTCCTCATAATTGGTCCATTTAAATTTTCTATTTTTTCTTGGTTAAGTCTTGGTAGGTAGTAGTGTTCAGGAATTTATTCATTCTCACTAGATTTTCTAATTTGTTGATATATGTTGTTTGTAGTAGTCTCTAACAATCCTTTGTATTTCTGTGGTATTAATGGTAATGTCTCTCTTTGCATTTCTGATTTTATTTACTTGGGTCTTTTTTCTCTTTTGAGTGGGTGTTAGGCTAGCTAATGGTTTGTAGATTTTGTTTATCTTTTCAAAAAAATAAATTTTTGTTATGTTGATATTTCGTATTTTTTTAAGTCTCAATTTTGTTTATTTCTTCTTTGATCTTTATTATTCTTCCTCCTACTACTAATTTCAGGTTTGGTTTGCCAATTCTTTTCTAGCTTCTTAAGATGCATTGTAGGTTTTGCTTATGTTATGTTTCTATTTTTATTTGTTTCAAGTAATTTTTAAATTTTCTTATTAATTTTTTCCTTGACCCATTGGCCATTTGGGGGCATATTGTTTAATAATCATGTATTTGTACATTTTTGAATGTTCTTTTTTTTTTTTTTTTTGGCCAGGGCTGGGGTTGAACCTGCCACCACCGGCATATGGGGCTGGTGCCCTACTCCTTTGAGCCACAGTCGCCACCCATTGAATGTTCTTTTTATTAATCATTAGTTTTTTTGAATGTTAAATATCTTTATTTGAAGATTCTGGAAAATGAGTTACTTTTAACTGACATACATACTTTTAAATATGAAGATCTCAATTGCTAGACATGAAGATTAGTTCATAAGAATGAACTTGTTCTAGCATTTATGGGCTCCATGCATCTTGCTAGACTGTTATGTTTCCTCCCATATGAAAACTTTTCCTATAACCTCCAATACTTTCATATTAAGTTGCCACTTACACCTCATTATGGTGCATATGCCAAAAACACTGACAGATGCTTGTGCCAAATTTTGAGAACTTTCTCTAGGTTCAATGCAATTAAATACTATTAAGAATTTATACAGTGGCTCACACCTCTAACCCTAGCAGTCTGGGAGGCTGAGGCAGATGGATTACCCTAGCTCCAGAGTTCAAAACCAGCCTGGGCAAGAGTAAGGCCACATCTCTAAAACCAGCCAGAAGCTGTGGCAGGTGCCTGTAGTCCCAGTTACTCAGAGGCTCAGGCAAGAGGATTGCTTGAGCCCGAGAGTTTGAGGTTGCTATGAGCTGTGACACCACAACATTCTACTGAGGGGCAACAAAGTAAAACTGTCTCAAAAAAAAAAAAAAAAGATATTCTTAACCAGCTTTACTGTGGGCCTTTCCTCCAACTGGTCTGTTATACCATGACATCAAATCTCAAGAGATAGCACCTTGCCTAAAAGTTACACACATGTCTTCTTGTTCAGAGCTACTAATACATAATGGAAATTGAAGTACTACCTAACCCATTTTTTCATCTATAAAATGGGAGAATATACCAAATGTGTGAGAATTGAATGAAAAGATGAACATGAAGCATCTATTACATTGCCCTGTCAACACCAGTACTGTCTCATTGTTTTAACTCTGTGTCGGTGCGTGGACACATGGTTGCTACAAAGTTGGTAAAAATACAGAAGCTGCCAAAAAAGCATGTACACATTTTAAGAAAAGCAAAAACTACTAAAATTGTTAATACTGAATATATACCCATCACAGAAGATAACTAGCACATTGTACCCCATAATTGCATTAATGTGCACAGCTATGATTTAATAAAAAAAAAAAAAAGAAGATAATAAATACAAGTCACATTTGACTTCTGCAATTATAAGAGATGCTCAAAGTGGTTACCATCAACGTCCAGACACTTCTGATTTCGGAGAACTACTGCCTGAGCAACGCTGACCAATGTGTCTGCTTGTATCGCTGCACATACCCTTTCAATTTCTTCCCAAAGTTCCACCAGTGTAGCTGGTTTTCTATGATGCACCACATCCTGTAAGGTGCCCCATAGGTAGAAGTCAAGGGGTATTAAGTCAGGAGACTGTGGGGGAAACTCAACCACGCCTCTCTGTCCTACCCCTTGTCTTGGCAAGATCTCATCAAGGTAAGCTCTCACATCTGGGTGGAAGTGCAGTGGAGCACCATCTTGTTGGAAATAAAACATTTTATCCCCCAAAAGTGTCCGAATTACAGGTAAAATGGATGTGCGTAGCATATCTGGGTACACTGGACCAGTAACAGGACCTTAAAAATAGAAGGGTCCAATGAGTACCCTCAATGACAGTCCACACCAGACATTGAGGCCCAGTAAATGGACATCTTTTTCCACACGTGGAATTTCTGGAGTCTGATATACACAATTATGTCAGTTGACTGTTCCATTTAGTTTAAAGTGTGCTTTATCAGACCAAACCATTTCCCCCATAAACTCCTCATCCACTTGTACCATGTTTTGGATCCACTCACAGTATTGCACCCTTTGATCAGGGTTGTCTTCATTCAATGAACGTAATAATCTCCAGACAAGAATTTCCTACTTTGCTGTCTTAAGAATGTGTCATAAGCTCATTCTGCTGATCTTGGTCTTATGTGCACACTGTTTGGTAGACTTCTGTGGCAAGCGCGTAAACTGCTCCAACACCATCACAGACACAGTGGGACTTGTGGCTATGTGAGGCCTCTCGGACCTTCCTTTGTGCGTCTCGTACAAGGTGCCATGTGTCTCAAACTTATCGCTAATGCACGCAATTGTCAGGCATGTGGAAGGATCTGTTGCGTACTCATGCCTCCACTATTGCTGCATTTCTACAATGTTCTCAAATTTCTTCTTTTTTTTAATCTGCCTTTTAAAAAAATTAAATCACAAACACATAGATAATGTATATGTTAATGTATTTATGGGGTACAATGTGCTCATTTCATATAGAATTAGGAATGCTTACATCACACTGGTTAATATATACCTCATCTCATTTACTTAGTTATTGTGTTAAGACATTTATACTCTATACTAATAGATCCGATATGTACCCTTGCATTATGCACCGTAGGTGTGATCCCACCATTCACCCTCCCTTGACCCGATCTCTCCCCTCCCTTTCCATCCCTCCCTCCTACCTCCTTCATCTTGGGCCATAGTTGTGATCTATTCTTTATATGAAAGTGTAAGTTAGTGTAAATTGATTTCATGATAGTACTGAGTACGTTGGATATTTTTACTTGCATTCTTGAGATACTTTACTAAGTAGGATATCTTCCAGCTCCATCCATGTAAACATAAAAGAAGTAAAGTCTCCATCTTTTTTAAGGCTGCATAATATTCCATGGTATAAAAATACCACGATTTATTAATCCATTCATGGGCCGATGGGCACTTGGGCTTCTTCCATGACTTGGCTATTATGAATTGAGCTGCAATGAACGATCTGGTGCAAATATCTTTCTTATAAAGTGATTTTTG